>BJBW01004770.1:0-192489 GCA_004320125.1 Scolopax mira | reverse complement strand
CAAGGTGAGGCTCGACGAGGCCCTGGGCAACCTGGTCTGGTTGGGGGTGTCCCTGCTGACTGTGGAGGGGTTGGACTAGATGACCTTTGAAGGTCCCTTCTGGAGCATTCTACGATTCTATGATGATTCTATGATCTTCTCTGCCACAGGGACTGAGGCACACAGGACAGCTCACCAGCTGTGAAGGATGGCTCTGAGATATCCCAACACCCAGAACCATAGAATTGTCTACTTTGGAAGGGACCTTTAAGATCATCTAGTCCAACCATCAACTTAACTCTGATAAAAAAAAGTATCACTAAACCATGTCAATAAGCACTATGTCAACCTGTCTTTTAAATACCTCCAGGTGCTTCAACCACTTTCCTGGGCAGCATAATATGATGCAGCTGCCCTTTGTGCCCCAGTGTTTCCTTCCTGCCCCTGTCCTGTCTGCCTTTGTCCAGCTCCATCTGGGCAAAGCGTGTGAGGTCCAGCTGCCAGTAGACCCCCACTTTGGAGGAGCCCCAAAGCAGAGCACAGCAACCTTGGCCTCACAACAGGCAGGAGGTACCTGCCAATGGAAGCAGCCCATAGGAGCAGGAGGGTTTGAGAAAGGTGTCCCTGCTGCTTGGATGGCAGCTGCACCTCACAGCCCCTTATGGTGCACCCTTCTAGAAAGCCACTTGTTTATCACAGCCAACTCCTTCCTGATAGTCTCAGACATGCAGAGTTTGTCCCTACCTCGCAAGGGTCATCAATTCAATCAATTTTCCATTGTAAAAAACACACTGCACAGAAAATTACGGATCACCAGTTCATTCCATGTCTGCAAAGCTTACCAGCTACCACAATTTTTTTTCAAATCTCTGGTTAAGGTGTCAAACAGTGCTGGCCAGAGAAGATGCCATCTTTTTTTTTTTTCACTAAGTGTGCTTTGCTTTAGGCTAATTGTCTGCAGTTTTTGTACTGCCCAACTACTCTTTGCATTTTACTTCATCTCCCTAGACAGAAAAGCTTTCAGCCTGTCATTTGGAGCACCTTAAATTAAGACTACATTATTTGAAAGGGCTTTGCCATGTTACTGCCCCAGACCAGCTCGGATGCACTGCTTCCCACAAGGAGATGGTGCAACGAAGACTTGCCCTTGCACAGCGGTAGCGGACCAGTCTTTTTCCCATGTAGAAATAATGTCTTCTTATTTCCCTGCACCTCCCAACTCCAGCTGCCTCCGGTGTCACTGCAAAGTGCGACCAAAAATCTATACTTCTTCAATACTCTGTGCATCATCCAGGAAAGGGCTAATAGGAGATGCAGACCACTTGAGAGGCCGATCGATAGACCTGCCTGATTTTGATGGTGGGTGTCTCGCAGAGCGAAGCGCTGTCTAAACCCTCAATTACCCTTCCCTCGCCTCTCCCTGCCTCCTGACAACCGCAGCGGTTAAGCCCTCTTCAGCATCTCTAAGTAGATTGGTGCCTAATAAAAGGCTGCAAAATGCCAGCACATCCCTGAGCCACTTCAACAGGTCTCCATTTAATGCTGAAAAAAAATGAGGCGGAGGGAAACTGCCCCATGCCTCCAGTTATAGGGAAAATAGGAAAAGCAAGAAGACAGGAAAAAAGCAAGTTTTAAAAAATATATTAAGAGCAACAGGGGATTTAAAACATTTTAGAAACAGTTTCAGGTGAAGCTTGTGATCCCAGCTTTTCTGAAAATCAGGCCCAGGTGTGTCACTTCAATACAGGTGTCTGAACTGAATCCTTTGGGGGTGTCCTGAGTTCTGACCATGGAGAAAATGAGTGGAGAGGCTACAAGCTCTACCCCACCATGGGCCATGCTTGGCTTTGGAGATGTTCCCTGTCCCCTGCTGTGACATATCCCAGGGCTGCAGGAGGGGCTGATGGGGAGGGAGCAGCAGGCACCCATCTGCAAAGATGGGTGATCAACAATCAACCTGAAGTGAAGCACTATCCGAATGAAAGGGTAAAACCAGTGAGAAAGAGGGCAAGTGAACATGCTGTCATGAGCAGACGAGGGACAGAAGGCTTCTGTGGGCTGGAGCTACACATCCAGCTGGAGTCAGCATGCTCGGCTTCCTGGAAATTCAGCTGGGGAATGAGATTTCAGGCTCCCTTGTGCCCATCTCCACCCATTAAATAAATGAGTGTTTACTGAAAGGGGAAGAGCTGTTCCAACCCTTCTTGTTTCAGGCGGCCACTTTTTCCTTACTGACATCTCCTGGTAGAAGTGGTTGGCAGTGGAGAGGAAAAGAGGAGTGAACCTGAGAGCTGCTGAGATTTTGCAATCCTCTTCTGTTGCGTTCCCTTCAGGCAGAGCTTGCTTGGTGTGAAGACCCATTGGAGAGCTCTGGTTTTCTGCCTCGCAGTCCAACCCCTGGCTGACCACCAGCAACCCATGCTGGGACAGAGGGAAGGCTTGAGAGGAAGCGTAATGAGAGACTTGCAACATCATGCACATTTATAACCAATTCCTTTTGCAGAGAGTGAGTCACAGTGGAGAAGGGACCTGAGAGAATGGTTTGGATTTCTCTTCTTCTCGGATGCGTCTCTGATTACAGTTCTTTGAGGCTGAGCAGAGTTTTGATTTCACTGACCAAAAGGCAGGGTGGAGATGGCTATAGGACTTTAAATCTGCTTTGCATACAAAGTAGAGAGAGGAGGTTTTTAGATCAGCTTTAGCTCTATTTTAAGGTTAGTTGGCCCTCAGAGGGAGAATTCATCTTCAAGACCATCTCCCAGACATCTCTGGGCTACCGCTTCTCAAGTAAACATGAGAACTGAGGTTCACATGGGGAAATGGGAAGAAATAAAACACCTCTAAAATCCCGCACAGCTGTGGACTCTGGAAGAAGGGGATCTGCTTTTCAGGTTTTGTTAGCAAGAATAGAAACCTAAAAACTGACCTACCCATGGTCAATCCTACCACCTACAGCGAGACAGGAGAATACATGAGAGATTATCATGGGATTATAGAATCATAGAATGGTTTCGGCCAGAAGGGATCTTAGAGATCATTGAGCTCCAATCCCCCTGCTGTGAACAGGGACTGGCTTGCTAAAGCCCCATCCAGCCTGGTCTTGAACACTTCCAGGGACAGGGCATCCACAGCTTCTCTGGGCAACCAGTTCCAGTCTCTCACCAGCCTCAGAGTAAAGAATTTTTTCTTGATACCTAATCTAAACCTCCGCTTTTTCAGTTTGAAACCATTACCCCTTGTCCTATCACTACACTCCCTCATAAAGAGTCACTCCCTGTCTCTCCTATAGGTCCCCTCCAGGTACTGGAAAGCCACTATAAGGTCTCCCCAGAGCCTTCTCTTCTCCAGGCTGCACAACCTCAGCTCTCTCAGCCTGTCTTCATAGTAGAGGTACTCCAGCCCTCTGATCGCCTTCATGGCCCTCTGCTGGATCCATTCCAACAGGTCCATGTCCTTACTATGTTAAGGACTCCAAAGCTGGATGCAGTACTCCAGGTGGTGTCTCACTAGAGCAGAATATAGGGGTAGAATCACCTCCCTGGACCTGCTAGCCATGCTTCTGTTGATGCAGCCCAGGATGTGGTTGGCTTTCTGGGCTGCCAGCGCACATTGCTGGCTCATGCTGACCTTCTTATCCATCAAGGAGGACTTCTAAGTCCTCCTCAGGGCTGATCTCCAGCCATTCTCTGAAAGAATGAATTATGAAAGCTGGTGAAGCACCTGTGGAAAACACAATCTGTTTTGCTTACTGCATGTTGGAGGCCTGATGGGGCAACCATTATAGGAGACAGGGAAGGGAGCAGCACATGGTACTGTAATTACAGGAAAGCTTTAGAAAGGACCTGAATATGACTTTTCTTGATGCTGTTGAATATAAATGCAGTTATCTTCCTGCACCTTGCACAAGTGGAAAAATATCAGCCCTCTTCTTGATAGACTCTGGAAGATGAGGAGCCTTTTCCAGAGATAGCATCAACTACATGAGACACTGTTTCTCTTGGTCCACCTTCACCAGCTATTGCTGGAGGACAGAAAGGGGGAGGCTCCCAGGCCATGACTCAGCATGGGGTCCAGCCTGGAGCACTGAGTCACTCCATGCCAATGCCAGCAGAGATGACAAACCACCAGGCACGTCACGAGCAGCAGCTGGTTGCTTGGCCCCGCCATTGCTCTGTCCCCATGGCTCATGGCTGCCCTGCAGGCATTGGGGACACAATGGCACTGAGCAAGGAGCCATGTGGTTAATCTGGCAACTCTGATGTGTCATGGCAATTAGAAGAAGGCAGTGAGGTGTCATATTATTGACAAGAGCACAAAGTGATCCTTATGTAAAAATTCCCCTAGCAACCTGAAAAGTGCATTGACCAGCTGGAGAGAGGGCAACATTTTTTCCTTTCTCTCTCTCTTCTTTTTTTTTTTTCATTTTGTAGGTTTCTCAGGTGGGCTTTTCAAGAGGATCTTTTCCAAGAGCTACTATTTTAATTATTGTTTTTTTCTTTTCTTTTCTCTCCATTGGTAATGCCAGAAGATACCCTGGTCTAGACCACTGTGCAGGCAGAGAAGCTGCATGGGGCTGTGTCCAGCCAGATCCACCAGGACCTCTAGGGTCTTCCATGCAAAACCGCTTTCCAGCTACTTGGCTCCCAGTATGTACTGGTGTGTGGAATTATTCCCCTGCAGGGGCAGGACTTTATATTGGCACTTGTTGAGGTTCCCATCTCACCACTTCTCCAGCCTTCCAAGATCCCTCTGAAGGGCACCATGACTATCTGAGACATGGAGGCTAAGCTCAATTTGAGTCTAACTTTTAAGCTCTTACTGGGCATAAGGAATACCCCTGGTCCTTTTGGGGGTCATAGAAGTGATTAAGGCACAAAATGAGACCAGTGGGAACAACATGCAAGGTGTTTTCCATCTTGGGGCATGGACCTCCCTGGGTTCAAAATGCATTCTCAGCTGACCAGCCCCAAACATACTATAAGAACTCCTTGTACAGGAGTCTTTTCAAATAGAACTAGACCAGGGACAGGTGTTAATTTAGGAAAATAAGCAGCTAGGAAAGATGCTGTAGGGATAACTGGTCTCACCATTCCATCCAAACCACCAATACTGCTTTGTGCCTAAGCTGCATGGCTTGACTGTGCGTTGGTGGCTGCCTGCTGTTCTCTAGGAGAAAGAATACTGCCAGGAGAGGAAAAGTTTGTGCACACCCGATGCACAGCCATACCCCACTGCTGGCTCCCCGCATTGTGCTGGAAGAGAAGATCACGCTCTTTCTCCAGGGCTTTATTCTCAAGGAGCAAAATGGCGAGTAGTGTTGGATTTCAGCCTCGGGTCTGACAGATGGAATTACCATGGGGACACCTCAGGACTGGAAACAGGTGTCCCAAGTAGGGGGAGACCACAAGATGGAAATGGAGAATAGGTTTTCTGCCCATCCGAAGTCTGGCATGACCAGATTTGCTCCTGCCCTGGATGATGTCCCTTGAGACATTGGCCGGCAGGTAAGGAAAGTCTAGCACTGGGAGGCAGGATGACGAGGGGTGGTGGTGACCCAAATCAGGCAGCAGAGCCACACCAGCTCTGCACCATTTGCTCATTTAAGGTGCCCGAAGGTGTTGGCCTCTCCCTGCAGGGATGCGGTCTAAACAGCACTGGCTCTGATCAAACAGGGGCTTAATAGAGACCTTCTCCAGGCACTGCAGGGGCTGAAAAACAGCCCTGCATCACGGGGCACGGGGAACAACAGGCAGCTCTCTCTGCACCTGCCCTGTGCTGCTTATCGGCAGGGCAGCGGGAGCGTCTCCATTTAGGGATGTGTTTGCTTTGTCCGACTGCAGGGGCGTGATAGGGGTGAGACATGGGGGGCCCCGCCGCCCGCTGCTGCCAGTGTCAGTGCTCTGGATGCCCGTGCGCACAGACAGACCCTTGCTCCCTTCCCAAACCTCCACCGGGTCTAGCCCACGGCCCTGTGCCCGCCTTCTCTGTGCTTTCAAACATGTCTGCATTGCTTAAAATCGTCCAGTTCACTCCACCCTAACCTCCACCATGGGGTGTGTGAAAGCCCCCTTACCACCTTCTAACCTCTCCATCTCTTAGAAAAGCACAGAGAAATGCTTAGATTTTGCTCAGCCATTTCCAAAACCCCAGCGCCAGGGTGAGAAGCTGGTGCTGCACATGGTGCTGGGATTGCATCCCAGCCTTGGCCCCCTCGGTTACCCCTCTTAGATCCCCCTCACCCCATCCTCAGCAATTTCTTAGCCAATTTTAGGAATAAAAGGCTGGCTAATGGTAGGGCACGGGAAAGGTTGATCTGGCTCAGCGGGTGCTGTAATGACAGGTTATCAGGCACATTGATCCGTCTCCCATTTCTGAGCATTGGTGAGGAAGCTGCAGCTCCTCACCGGGCCTAAAGCCTGTGTACCCTGAGGCTGCCCTCAGGGGCATCTTTTGGGACATGGACAGCTCATTATGAATGACCCAAGACTTGAGGCTAATTGTCTCTTTTGTATTGTCACAGGGGGGCTGACTTTCTGCATTTTGGAGGCCCTTTTGGAACACTGAAGTGGGGGTATCAGAAAGGGTATTAGCCGCAGTGTTGTCCCCTGCCTGCCAGGTAGTTTCTGAACTGATGGAGAGCTTTGATTAGTGCATGTTCTTCCCTAGTGCTGCTGTACTTGTGTCTCTGAAGGATCAAAAAGTGCCCTGAGCTTTCTTTAAGGTTCCTTTATGGAGAAGCCACTCAGCATCCTTACAAAATGAAATCTATTTTAATATACAAAAAACTACTGTCAGATGGAATACATGAAGAATGTCGGGTGCAGTTGTGCTGAAGAAAACGGGCTAAGTCTTTTTACTCCCGAAATAGAAAATTTCTGAGTATACTAAAGCTCGTGCTGAAGAAAAATTTGGAAAAGACGACAATCCATGGAAAGATCCTTGTTTTTCTTTTTGTCATGGGGGCCTTTGTTCATCCCAGACATGCCAAACAAGTGATTGGGAAGTGGAGATTTGGTTACAGTCCTGAAGAGTGCTGGATCTGTAGCAGCCAAACAAACCATAGGAAAGTGTTAAACTAACCTTCTGCCATCCCATTATAAAAAAGAAAAGAATAAAAAAGGAGATAATCCTTGTTTAAATATCACAAGCAGCAGCTGAGTCAGTGGGAGCTTTAGACTGGAAATGTCAGGGAGGAATTTAGATTTTCAGAGCAGTTGCTGCTCTGCTATTATCATAAGTCACTTACAAGGACCCCTTGTCTCTCGTTGCCCTCAACCACGCATTTGCAGGGACAGGGAGCAGAGACAAAACACATGGCCCTACCGGGGACAGATAAGGGAAATAAACGCCATCTCACTAAATGCACAAGGAAAATCCCTTCAGGCTATGGCCGGACTCCTGCTACTGTGCAGGTCAGATGGAGGAAGGGTATGAGGAGTTGGGGGAAGACAAACCCACAGAAGGGGCAGGGAAGAGATATGAAAAAGAGATTGCTGGAGAAAACTTCATGCTGGCTCCCCCCAGAAAGGCATTTATTTGCTTCTGGTGGTGATCAGGGGTTAGGAATGAGAAGGGAACCAGAACAATGAAGATCTGGGGATATTTTAACCTCCTCTTCTTCTATGGTGCTTTTCCTCCTGTACCAGCACGCCTTGTTGTCATCTAGCACGTTTCTGTTGTAAATTAAATAAGTGAAAGTACTATTAACTCTCCTGAGGCAGGCACAGCCTGCACCAACGGGGGAAGGATGAGCACTCACAATGCATAATTTCCACCACATTAAGTGTTTCAGAGACATGCATTTTCCCAGCTGGTACACATGGGAATGCTAAAGACTGCCTCTGGTGTTTTCCTACCTGTCTTTTCTCACTCCAAGACCAGTCTTGACTGGATGCATGGTAGAAGGACCTCAGCCATGCAGTGCTGGCAGGAGTTGGTATGGATCTACCCTGTCTTCCTAGCTGAGGACAGTAAAGTACCCCTACTCCAGCTTTGTGCTTTGTGAGATGGGTCATCACAGCCATATCTCCTCCTGCACAGCATATGTGTGACACACTCCAACATCCCCATAAGTCTTACCCTGTCCTGTCTCTGTGTCTGATAGACACAATCTTCAAGTGAGGCACCTGTTCTGGTTAAGATACTTGAAGCAAAGGGGAACATGGCTTTTCCAATGTCCATTCAGTCCACTCACCATCACTATTAAAAATGTATGTCCTACTGCTGACTTGAACTTTTCTTCTTTGCCTAACTTTCAGCTACTGATCTTTTTGTTCTTCTCTACTAGATTAAAGAATTTGTATGTGTACAGGACAGTCCTATCATTGGGAGGATAGGAAATGTAATCTCATAGATCCTGCTTTTCCATTGCGTCATCCCAGTAATGTCAGTTATACTGAAGTCAGGCATATTGTACCAGTATAGATCTCAGACTCCTTTCTTTGCTTTCCATGACTGTAGATCAATAAAACTTTGTTGATAAACCTTGAAGATCCAGAAGAGAAGCACAGGGCTTTGATGAGTCACCCTCTTAAGCCTGCTGGGTGGAATGAACCTTGCCATGGGTGATACATTTACATTCATCCTCTAAAAAGGAGAGGGAAATATTTTCTCATGCTCTTTCCCATGTATTTACTTGATGACTACCTGTTAGGAATAACAGATGAAATCCTGAGCGGATGTGAATCAATAGGAAAGCTTTGACTTCACTGTGAAATGCTGATGACAATTTCCAATTCAGAACTGGTTGTCTCCATAATAGATCTTATCCATTCCATGCTGAATGCAAAACACCTTTCAGCCTATAAACAGAACAATGAATAAACATTTATATGAAGTCAATATGGTGACATTTTCATAGGTCTGAGACCCTTTGTGTGACTTCTAATGCTAAAATTACATCAGACCTTTTATTTGACAGGCGGATGGTTTTTATCCTCCAGTGCCTGAGGAGAGAGGCAACCAAGTAGGTAAGAAGTTAGTGATTTTCTGTTCACACGGAAGTAACACTGAGCGGCATTTTTTTGGTCCACCTTGCTGACCTGGAGCTGCAGTTATGGAAGATGAGAAAGAGGGTAAGTGGAGGGGGAAGGAGATGTATCCACATCAAAGGTGTGACACATTCATGAAAAAGGAGAGTGTTGGGCAAATACTGACAAAACACTAATGGGAAATCCTCAGTTGCTTCTAGCATCATTTGCTTCCATGGCTAGAGCAGCGAGGGGTGGGTGACTGGGAAATCGAAGGGAAAACAACACTCAGGTGAATGGCCCAAGAGCAGATGTAGGATCCAGACACATTCCAACCACACCATGCAGCTTTTCAACACAGGTCCTAACAGTCACAGGGGACTGGTGGCAATGGGTCAAAGTCCCTTCTGCTTTGGATGTGCTAAGACCACACCAACACACATTGGTGTGTTTCCAGTCCTTCTGAAAGGTCGACAGGAACTTGGTTGGAATCCCTCATCATAGCTTGTCTTTATTCATTCTGATGCCACCATAAGTTAGATAAACTATGTCTTACTCCATGTGTGGGTGGATGAACAAGAGGGTTAAACACATCAGGCCAGACACCATGGTCACCAGCAGTGAAGAGATGAAGCGCCCTAAAACCTACTTTCAAGAACAACTATGCAGTAGGACTAGGACTTGGTGAGAAAATGGGGACATGCCCTCAAGTTTCTCTTTTCATATAGAGAAAGAGTTATCCAGGTTACTGCAAACTTCTTAGTGCTGGGACTTACAAGGGTCTGGAGAAATAATAAGCAGTAGCATAAGTCCCTTTTCCACATGTATTCAGCAAAGGCTTATGCACAGTCAGACTACAGGCGAGAGGACTGTAAGGAGGCAAGAGCCAAGTATTTTAATCTATTTCTGCCTCTATTGCCCACTATTAACTGGTTCTTGGCAGTTGAAGGTTATTTCAATTACCAGTCTCGAGGCAGAGGGCAAGAAGGAAAGGCAGTAAGTTAAACAACTTGCCCCCAGCAGTCAGTAAGGCAGCCCCATGTTCTCTGCACTGGTTGTCGGCAATAGGATTAGTGCTGGACATTTGATTTTTCTTGTCATAATATTTCTGGTGTTTTCAGGCAGTTGTTTACAAATGCAACCTTTTTTTTTTTTAATCCCCTCCAGAAAAGCAAATTCACTGTCAAACTCAATGTTCAAAAATTCTGTGCCAGATCTCCATAGGATCCATGTGATAATTACTGTTTCTGGAGGGTTTTCTCACCTCTGTAGGAGCTCCTAAATTCCTTTTCAATCTTTATTCTGTTCTCAAATAGGCTGCATTTAATTTGTTATTTTTTTAAAAAAAACTCTGACTCCAGGAGCTAGGAATGAAGTTCTGGGTATCACAAACATAAATTAAATTCACAAGGACTGGTAGTTCAGGAGGAGAATTGTTGCAATGCACAAAGGCTACCTTTCTGCATAAAGGTGACATTCCCTGATGATCTTGTTAAAGAAGTTGTCTACAACTTGAAATACAGTGGTCCAGAGGTGTCAGCAATTGAATTTGCAACCCCACAAGATGGCATCCTCCAAGAGATGGTGCATTTTATTCCCCCATTCCTTTCTGACTGCTTGCTGCTCAAGTTTCCAAAGAGAAAATTGCTCCTAAGTGCTTCCCCATTGATACAAGACAAGGTGGTCATTTTGGATTCTGCTGTGGCAGGTGAATCATCAGTACAACATTTCTCAATTTTCACTCACCTACTCCACATCCATTTCCAGAAACAGAGAGGGATTGCTGTTGCATTTTTTTTTTTTTCTGAAAACAGGGCTAAATTCTCAGTTACTGGGGAGAAGATGATTTTTTTCTCCACCCAAGTAGCCTTCCTTCCTTCTGAAAACCCTTTCCCCAAACAATTCATTATTTTACTGGAAATCATGTTATTTTCCTCTGAAAAGATGATTGCTGTAAAAACTTCGCAGAATTGCATTTTCATTATTGACCAACAAGAGGAAATTTGGTTTGTTTTCAGGCAAAATTTGAGCAGCATGAGTACAAAATTTCAAATCTGAATCTGGAGGTGAAAATGGGGTTGTGAGATCAGCCAGCCTCAGGCTTCAAAATAGGTTTCAGAGGGTCATTTTATGTATTTAATAGGAATATTCTCAGATTTATCAAAAACCTGACCTGGCCTTCTGAAACGTGAAGTCTCAGACACGGAGGTTTGCATTCAGCTGCTGAGGGTGTTGGCCTTGATCCGTAAGTCCTTGCTTTGCATCTGTGGAGCAGATCGATCCCATACACCACACTGTGAAAACGTACTGACACGTACCAAGGCAAAGAGACACAAGAAGAAGTTGCACAGCTCTGCTCCACCTTCTCTAGGAAAGTGTATCTTCCGCCATATTTTTTTTCTTTTTAACATGTTTTTTTTGTTGTTGTTTTTGCTTTGGGATTTACCCCCTGGTTGGAAGAACAGCTTCTGCAGCAGGGCTCTTCATGTCCCAGTGGTCACCCTGCAGTGGGGGTAATGAAGGCCAGGACCCCACATCTGGCTTGTCCACTGGACCAAGTCATCTGATATGGCAGAGCTTTTATCCCAGGGTGGCAGGAAACACCTTGCTGCCCTTACTGAGAAGGTAGCACATCTTTGCTGCATGCACCCTCCTTCCCTCAGGCTTGTCAGTTGTGAGAGAGCGCAAGCATGTAAGTCAACATTTTCTAGATAATAGGAGGCTACAAAGTTAAGAGGGAGATGAGGTTTTTAATTATGTTTTTTTTCTCTCCTGCCACTGCCCCAGTCCTAGGGAGGCTGCAATGACGTGGAAGCCTGAGGTGTCATTATGGGTTATTAAACTCCTTTGTGGCACTCGGGGATGTTGAATGGAGCTGCAAAGGGAGAAGAGAAAAAGACATCTCTTGATGGAGCTGGCTAACCTCCCCCTGTAATTGCTTCATGTGACAGACTGTAATTACTCAGGCTGCAGAGGGGAAGAGTGAGAAAGAGTGGGTGGGTGGGAGAAAGAGCAACAAGGGGACCTGGGCTTTCCATTTGGCTATCAGAGTTGCCTTGGGGGTGACTAGAGATGCAGCTTGCCCTCACTCACATCATCCCTTTCCTTGGCCCTTGGTGGGGCACTCTCACAACATAAACCCTGTCCCTGCAGCTCTCTGGGACACTGGAGAGGCCCCCACCTTCTCCAGGCTGGGCTGTCAGTGCCTTTGCCACTGCTTCACCCTGGGACTTGTGTCAAGATCACAGGGTGTTGCACAGAGATTTCTCCAACTCCCACAGTGAGGGATGGTGATTTGGCAGATGGGTTTTTCCTCTTGGTTTCCCATAACTGAAGTGCTCAGGAATGGTGATTATTGCAAACAATGCTTGAGGATGCACAAAATGACCACATGGCTCCAGCCAAAGAAGATAATATCATGCTCTTTTCTCTGCACCGCCAATCCTGCATCCAGTGGCAGGTGAAATGACCCTCTTAAGGACCAGCAGTGCTCTGCACTTTAATGCCATTTCTGGATCCTTTTTGGGTCTGTTTTATCCTTGAGCGAAGCACAGCCAGAGCTGCTCAGTTTATGGGCTTTTTTGTCTGGGGGCTGTGCAGGAAAGCAATGTCCAAGAGTGTTTGCTGTTTCTGTTTTATGTCAGATTAATCCGTTAAAACACACAGCTGGATACACATGGTACCCGCACACATTCAAGGAGGGTTGTGTGGTTGGAATGGGAGAAACAAAGCAGTGATGAAGACCCATCCATCTGTTGTATTTCCTTCATAAAGCTTCCTAAAGGCTCCTCTTCCTCATTAGCAAATCAGGTAGTTAGTCAAACATGACAAAAGCTGACAAGCCTGGCTTGGTTTAACCAAACAGGTTCACAGATCCCAGAAGTCTTGTCTGATAACAGGAGAGTTTAAATATGGACCCAAAGAAGTGGTTTATAGAGATGTAGACATGTGAAAATATGGAAATGTCCAAGCTGTGGGTGGTCTCCAAAAAGGTGAGACTTTGCCTGAGAAGGAGACAGGTGGAAAATTTGTTAAGGAGCTTCGCTCTGGACCAAGTGGAAAAAAGCAATGTCTATCCTCTTGCAGCTACGCTGATAACATGGCTTCGAAGGACATCCACCTGTTGCCCATCTTCCTTCCCAAAAGGAGAACCTGCTGCCATGTAGTTTCTCGCAGATTGCATTCCCTGTCAGCTCCTCCAGGACAGAAAGACCAACCTGATTTTTCCACTTACCATCACTCATGTCAATCTGGAAGTTTTGCCCCTGGTTGCATGGAAAGCAGGACTTCGCTTTAGCTATGTGGGACCTCTGTGCTGGAGAGCTTTTCTGTATAATACAGGACTCTCATCACCAGACAGGAATGGAGGGGTGACAGATTAGCAGGACTTAAAGAAGAAAAGAGTTGTATGCCTAATTTTTTATCCCTATAATGGAGAGGGATTAAAAATCAAGGGATTTGGGATGAGATAGCTAAGTAGAAGAACTGATGAGCTTAAATAAAGTACTGGATTTCACAAGGAGAAAAACAATATGTAATGAGACAAAGAAAAGCAGAAAATATATTCAAAGAAATTCTATCTATTTGTACAATAGTCTTGAAAACTTGTCTGATGTTATTGGTGCCTTTTTAAGTCCCTGTTTGTCAGAAGAGCCTTCACATGCAATCTCTGAATATGTTACAGCCTGCAGGAAGCCTGAGCGACTCATTCTGTTCCTATATTTGTTAAAGTACTTTACCAATTTTCTCAGTTCTTTACATGAACTGACATTTTAAGGTATCCTTTCAACAAATTGATTACAAATTTGGATAACTGGAACTTGCTTTGATGATTGGTTTTATGTTTATCATGCCTGGCAAATGCTGTTCCAAAGAGACCTTTAAACTGTCAGTTACCAAAAAATAAAAGGTCTAGAAAAATGTTTTTTCTTTCTGATTTTAAGGTAAGAAAACAATATGAAGAAAAAGAGATTAAATTCATTAAATATTTTGAAAATTGTCTTTGGACTAAAACTGAACTGAATACCTCAAAAAGAAATGCTGAAATCCCATATTCTACATGCTGTATGAAGAGTAGTCTGGCCCAAAAGAGTTCATCCAGAATTAAAAGTTTCTTTGATAAAAATATTCAAATGTAATTCTTGTAACTCTCCTAGCCAAGTCCCTTTTTCCTTCCTAAAGGAAATCCCAGTAAAGTTGGCTTGATCTTGGCAAGGCCTTTCACTGACAATGCTCATATTGTAACACTGTAGCACATTAGCAAAGTCTTTGAATAGCTTAAATTAGACATTTCTTGAGTATTTAGCCTAACTATGGCTTTCTGCCCTTAAAACATTTGCAGCTTCATCCTGGAATACTTAACACCACCGTTGCATTAAATGGCTTTGTGTAGCTGTAAAGCTGAATAGGACAATTTCTTCAGCAAAGTAAACAAGCAATGGCTGTAAGAGGCATCTTCTTTGCTTTTTTATGTGTTTACTTTACTGGTATTAATGGATTTACAGAATCCCCAGTGAGGGCTCTTCACTGATGAATAACATGAAAGATACATAAGTTTTATTTTTGTGTCCTCTTTTGGAATTGGTTCTTCTTCCTGACAGTCTTCGTAGACTATCTTCAGATAACCAATATGGTCGTAGTTTGCTTTTTACTCATATGAGATCTGCTTCCTACATACTAGCAACCATTAATTGCAGAGTGGATTCAGTCTTCCTAAGGCAAGACACTGGTGCAATTTAGGACAAACACCTGATTGTTTGAAGGAGTGGTTTCTGACAGTCTACTGTCTTAATGTTTGCCTTTAATCTCCCCTACATCAGAAAGAGTACTGCAGATAAACTTAAAAGCCCATAAAAGTCCAAGAGCTTTTCCTCTTGGTCTCTGGAGAGGATCAGATCTCTTGCCGGGTAAAAATCAGGATGAATTGCTGTGATTGACTTCTGCAGGATTGTCTGGGTTGGGCATCCCTCTTCACACTCTGTGTCTGTCATAGAGGTAAAACAGAGATGTTCCACCATGGGATTAAGCATCATACTGCTTGAAAGTCCTGTCTCTGAGATCCCTGAGAAAAGCCTTGCTCAGAAAAGTCAGGAGAGAAACATGAGACAGCTTGGGTAGCAATCTGCATGAGATCCTAATCTTAAATTTCATGGAAAGATTAACTTCAGCAGGAGCTGTTTTAAATGAATGCTGTGGCATGGTCATCCTCCAAACCCTTCATTCCCTTAGCTGGGAGGCAATCAATTCCTAAGCAGGTTGACGAGCCTGGCCATCAAAGACAGCCAAAACTCCTTAGGTAGCATTGGTCTCTCGGTGGCAGTGCTAAACAATGTTAATGACTTTCTGTTCTGTGTCCTTGCTAGGAAAAATGGGCTCAAAGGGGTTGTGGAAAGGTGCAGCCTACAGCGAGTGGAGCTGGGTTGCCTGGCTAAGGCAGCAGGGTAAGAGTGAGTGCTGGTATTTCGGAGTGGTGTTCCCCACACCCCAACTTCTCTGGCTACCATAGTCCACCTTAGCTAGTGGCACAAAAAACCTCACTCTAGGACTGTGCTAATTTCTATCCCCCAGTAAGGGTGTCCCCAAGGCCACCCCAGCAACCAGGAGGTGGCTGAATCTGCAACGCTGCTCGTTGGCCAGCTGCTGGGCAGTGGTGATGACTCAGGACCTGCCCCTAAAATGTTTTCTGAGAAGACTCTGCAGCAACAGGCAGCATTCCCCTCCATCAGTTTGGTGGGTTTTTATCTTGAGTTTAAAGCATCCAGGGTTTAGCAGAGGGCAAACAGACGGTTTAGGAGACTCAGAGGGGATTAGGGATGAAATTAAAGTAAAACCACGGGCTGCTCTCAGTGTGCAAGGTGGTACCACATGGGAGGATGCAGAGGCTAGGAAGAGAGGAGCCCCGATGGCTGCTTAACTCCTTCTTCTGGTGCCACTATATTGAATGGCAGGTTGTCCTCAACATGCACAATAAGAGAAACTGCTCCACCTGAGTTAATTATTTTTTTTTCTTACTACTGGGCCAAATCTTTGGCTACTGCCAAGTGCTCAATTCAGCTTCAACTTCTACCAACCTTCAACCAGCTGGGGCTTCCCAAGCTGCCTTGGTGGGGCAGGCAGCTTTGATCATGCTGTCTGCTACCCAGTGCTTACAGAAGATGGCAAACATCAAGAGCTTTCCAGCCACAAGGAGATCAATCGGATGTTGGTCCTCCAGAGTTTTTGGTACTGCAAAAGTCAGCATCATGCTGGCACAAACTCAGCTGTCCCACCACAGGAAGGAAAAGCCACCAACACTAATCAGGCATCTTCAGCAGATGTCTTCTAAAGAAACACCACAGTCAGCAAGGTTGCGGGTGAGCTCTGGCAGTCAGCCAGTAAAACACTACCAGCTTCCCCACCACAGGGACTTGTGCCAGCCAGTGGCTTGTCCCTGGCACGGTGGTGGCTCCTACAAGGCAAGACCATGCATTCCCACAGAACTTTTTTGGCATGGGAGATCTGCAGCAGCTCTCCCGGGAGGAAAAGACCTCTTTTGCTTACAGCTCCCTCTCCCGGGAGGAAAAGACCTCTTTTGCTACAGCAGACTCCCCAGCAGAGTCTTGGGATAGGTCCTGGGTTGGCAGCCACTGTCACAGCCCCAGAGATTCTCAGGCATTTGGTCTCTTAGGAATTACTGCAAGAGGAGCAAAGCTTTTGGGAAGGCAGGGTTGAGAGGGGTTTTTTTTCCCAGGTTATTTTCTTTAAAGTTTTTTTCATCACTGAGGACTCAAGAGGTCTGATTTTGTAGTTCTGTTCATGTTACCTGGCCGAAGAAGGACATGAGGTGGTGGGAGAGCACCAAAACATGTTTGCAGGGGCCAGACATTGGGAGGTGTGTATGTGAGAACAGTGTCCAGTCCCGCAGCTGCCTTAGGGGAATCAGTGTTATTTTTCTATTCATTTACTGCCTCAGTGACAAGGCAAACATGGGGGAAAGAGAGCTAGAAAGGGCTGAACCTCTTCCTTCCTTTGATTTTGTCCGTTCACAGATCAAAATCCTTTTCTGCCACTTACAAGCTGGGAAAGCAAATGTGTTGGACTGAAACACGGCACAAGAGTCAACTCCATCAAGGAGAAGAGAAGGAAAAAACAGAGTAGAAATCTTTTGGGCACAGGCAAACAGGTGGGGGGAGCGTCTGGTCTGCGAAGGCAGGGTGTCTGCAATCTTTGTAGCGATTAGATTTAATGGGACAGAAACGTTTCTCTCCTTCATATCCCCTCCTCCTCTCAGCCCGAGGGGGAGAAAGGAGGGAGGTGGTGATGGGGAGGTGGCGGGGGGGAGAGAAGATTTGAAAGAGTCTTTGACGTCAGCTCTGCCCTATAAAAGGCTGGCAAGGAGCTGGAAAGCAGAGATCAGAGCTCGTGGAAGAGCAAAGATGCCAACCCCGAACATCTCCACTTCTGCCGCCAAAGGCTTCCGCAGGGCGGTGTCAGAGCTGGACTCCAAGCAAGCTGAGGCCATCATGGTAAGACAACCCTACCCCACTTCTTTCCCCCCCTCTCCAAAAACTGCAGTCTCTCCCTGCAGAGAGGTAGAGGCAGGAAGGGATAGATGGACCAACACTGTCTTTGTGGGAGTTCCCTCATATGGGCACCTCCGGGCTCCAGGCTGGCAAAGGGAAATTACCCAACAGTTCTCTCTTACATACTGGTACACGTGAAATGCAAACATTCAGGGGGATGAAAGCTTGAACTAATGCAACACCCCCCCTCCAACCAAAAGCAGGGTAAATAACTCATAGACTAAAAGCAGGAATAACAAGGAATCCCCAGTGTGAAAGGCAATTTGAAAATCTTATTGCTTTCCTGATTTCAAGGCAATAAACCGCAGAGATTTCATGTGTTCCAGCATAATGAAAAAAAGCGGGTGTTACATGAGACAATACACGGCACCGGCAATTTAATTGTTTGTTCGCTGCTGCTGCATCCTCAGTTTGCCTTTCTCCCAGCACATCCTTCCCCTGTTTCTGTTCCCAGCCTTCCCTGGATGTGGTCTTAGCCCTGAGTTTAGCCCAGGAAAGGCTCCGCACATACCAGATCTGTATGTGTCAGGGAAAGGAGAGAAAAACTTCCTGCTGAGCTGTCAAGTGCCTTTAGAAAGCCTAGTCTGGTCCACCCATTGGACTGGACATAAGGACAGGGACATTTCACCTCCTAATCCAAACGGTGGGGCAGGCAAGAGGAGCCTGGAGACTCCCAGCATGGGACAGTCCTGAGGGTCAGAGATCTGGCCAGGGTGCCCAAAACAGCCGATGGCAGCAAGTACACCACCTACACCGATGCTCGGCAGGAGAAAAATGGATAATAGAGCCAAGTTAGGGAGCAGGTGTGTTTGGCAGACATCTGCAGGGTGACTCCAGCTGGTCAGTTATAGAGTTCCCCATTTCCTTCCCCTACAACCACTGCCTTTTTCACCTGCTCTCCTCTTAACCTTGTGTGATGCTCTGACTTGGTAAAATCAGCCACTAAATAGGCAGAGATGTGTTGTGGAGGGTGCTGTGTGCTGTAAAGGAAGGGAAACATTTAGGAAACAAGGAGGTAATCTTGCTTTCTCTAATAAATGGAAATCAGGGAACATTTTCCTGTCACAACACCATCTTCATTCTCGCAAAATAATGAACACTGAAGTGCTTCTTGAAAACCTGGTGTTTTCCAGGCTGCTCATCAAAATAGCGCTTGAGACGCTCATTGCTGTCTAGAGAAGGGGCGAGTGTTTCGTTATTACCCACTCTGGGGTGCTGCTTCATGTTTGATGGGAGACAGGCCACTGAACGAAGGGGCCAGAGGAATTTGGGCTCACCAGGTGTGCTGGCAGGAGCAGCTTACTTCAGCTGAGCAGCTCCTCCATCCTTGGGCAGACAGAGAAACTCAGCCTGTCTCTGTGTTTCTTCTTTGAATGAAAATTCTCAGAAAAATTAAAAAAAACCACCGCAAATTTAGCCTTGTTAGGATCACTCTGAGAGCAGGCTGCATGAGAGACTTTGCCCTTTGCTCTCACCTAGAAGAGCAGCTCTCCACAATCCCATCAGTTATTTTGCTGGCTTGTGCCAGGCAAGAGACATGACTCTGCATTTGCATGTGTCACCGTGTGTTCCCGACCCTTGTGGTGTTGGTGGGACCATGGGTAATTGGCCACCCAGCCCCTGACCAACAGTGCACCAGCTTCTGCAGGTCTGAGGTGACCCCTCTTCATTAACCCCCGGGGACCAGCACCCTGCTGCGGGGGAAACTGCAAACTGGGGAGTGGGGGGAGAAAGACCTTTGCAATGCCAGAGCTCATCTCTACCAGCAGGCATTTTATTTGTCAACTGGGCTGGCAAAACATCAGACTCACACCACGGAAAAGTCTTTTGTTATGTATTTGTTTTTTCTGCTGCTAATAGTTTTTACAAGACAGCCTGGGACTGTAGCTGGAGCAGGGTTTGGTTACAGAGCACACCAGCAGAGCCAGGCAGGAGACAGCAGTTGCAGGCAAACCAGCAGGAAGGAGCACACAGGGAAGCAGGGGCAGGACATCACCCCGTGCTGCAGGGAGGGAAATAGTCTTTACAATCTCTCCTGATTGCTAAAAACAATAAGCCAGAAAAAAAATCCAAAGTACTTTAACTCGGAGCACAGTATTTTTAATGACACTGCTTAGGCAGGGTACTCTGAGCTACAGCAAATGCAAAGAAGGAAAAATTAACAACCCCATCATAAGAGGTGAATGACTGTATCAGACTCAGGCCCCAGTTAGGCAAATAAATGTTTTGCAAAATCAAGTTAAACTTCTCACTGTAGCTAGATAGGCACCCAGGGAGCTGGTCTGCCAGGCAATTCGGAAATATCATGTAATAGCACCTTCTGAAGAAAGGAATTTCTCATGAAAGATCAGTTTTGTTAGTTTATATGCCAGATTCCCAACTTCCAGCAAAAGGAAGTAACACTCTGATGAGTGTAAATGTGAGGGGCAGAGGAGAGGACGATGAGGTGGGGAGCATGTGGCCAGGCAGCCTCTCTCAGCAGAGCAGGCAGCAGGCAAGGAGGCAGACCCACACCTTCCCCCAGTGCTCTTCTCCCAAGCAAAATCCAGTGGGTTTTTGTTGTTTTGTGGGGTTTTTTGTTGGTTTGGGGTTTGTTTGTGGGTTTGGTTTTTTTTTTAATTTACCCACCCAAAACATGCCAGCATAGAGATAGGCAACTTCCAGGACTCCTCAAGAGGGACCAAAAGCCCCTGCTCCTGACTCCCAGTGGCCACCCAGCCCTAGCACATGGGTCTGAGCCGTCAGCGCTGCCTCTCCCAGTGTGACTTTCCAGACACAGAGGTCTTGCTATTTAATTTCCTTCCAGTAAGATTTTAAAATTGATTTACAGCCTAAATTGGGGTCTAATTTCCCTCCTCTCCCCTACTCCACCCCAGAAGTGAAATCCTGCTGCACCTCTGTGCCTTGGGGCACAGTGTGATAGAGCATTCTTACCCAAAGCACCGCCTAACTTGGGATGGCTGCAGAGCCCAGTCGCCGTAGCTAGCACAAAGCTGTTTGCCCTGCTTATTGCAGACACTTTAAAGTAAACACCAGCTTAGCTTTAAACATGGTAGCGATATAAAACACACACTTAGAGCTGAACGCACGCTCACAAGCTTTTAGAAGTTATGCCTCAGGATACTTATTGTATATCTTCTCTCTTCGGACGTGAATACTGTACATTTAGACAAGCAGCAATATGTGCCTATTTGTTAGAATTTGTTTTTCTGTGCCACAAAGAATAAAGGGATTGAGGATCAGCAAATATAATTTCAGAAGTCCTTTATTAAAAAAGGACCAGACAGAAGTACGTGGGCTGGTGCCTAGATGTGCTGCCTTTTTCAATGTTAGCTTTACATCTCCAAAGCATCCAAGAGGATTATCACAGGAAACATTAGATACTGGCAGTAGGCTTTGAAAATCAAACAGAAAATGGGCTTAGTCATTGAGCAGTCTTTTTAAAAGGAAAACATTCTCCACATTTTCATAAGGTAGGGAAGGCACACCTTGGTTAGCATCCGTCTCTTTTCCAGGTATTTTCAATACAATCAGAGGGAGAACTGCAGCCAGTCCTGCTCTATATGCAGGTGCTGGGTGGCTTTATGCACTGCTCCTTCTGCAGTGCTGCCCCAGGTTTCTTTTAGCAAGTTCTGAGGGTTTGTCATCTGGTTTGAGTATTGAACACAGAAAATTGGAACCAGCTGAGCTGCCTCTAAATGAAAAACTGGTTGTAAAAAGACCAAGAACAAATAAGTTAGTATATGAACTATTTGTATAACAAAAGAACAGCGGTGATGGAAATAGTTTGTAGCTCACTAGAAATATAAACAAGTGACCTAAGGTGACCCCAGACACAGAGTTGCAGCATTTTAGCTGCAATTCCAAGTAGCAGAAGTCTGCAGGAGTTTATTGGGACAAAATAATAAAATCTGTAGAGCAGTAGGAGGAAATTATTTTTCAGGGTATATGGATGTGGTTCAAATTACACTTCAGTGTGCAAGCATCCACTTAATGTCAGAAGAAAATGCTGTGTTGGATCCTGGAAGCAGTTTAGCTAAGCTGCCCTTCTAGTACACCTGAAAACCGTTCATGTTTCCTGTCCAGGCCACAGCTGTAGGCTTCAGCTGTTCCTCATAGCTTAACTTTTCTCAAATGACTTCAGGTTTATCTAATGCCTCTCCACTTGAGTTCATCAGACTTTTGAAAACTGCATAAGATTGTTTCCTATTTTTATTTTTGAAAGCTATTGAAAACTATTGCTGGGGAAGGTGAGGGGAGAGGCCCACTCTCTAGTCATACTACAAGGATATTTTCAACCACTTTTTCCTAAAGCTCCACATTTCCAAAAGTTCAATTCTAAAGCCTCAGTCCTCATTGCCAGATCTTCCTCTATAAAAGGATAAAAGGCAAGTCAGTCCAACATTCCCCTTCTTCCTCTGCTGAGACACATAGGTCACACCTCATCCAACTACTGGGGATGCCTCTGATCTCCCCTTCTATCAGAAATGTTATTTGTTTCTGTTCTGCCTCCAGTCTCCACGGTTCATTGGTAGACGTCAAAGCCTGATTGAAGATGCCCGGAAGGAAAGAGAGGCTGCAGCTGCAGCCACTGATGCTGCAGAATCTACAGAGACCATTGTCTTTGAGGAGAAGGATGGGAGAGCCATGCTGAACCTCTTCTTCATGCTCAAGGGAGCAAAGACTTCACCCCTGTCCCGTGCACTTAAGGTGTTTGAGGTGAGTACCTAACTTGTTGTATGGGACTCAAGGAACAGACTACAAGTTTCATGGCTGTTCTGTGAGAAATATCACTTGAGCCTACTAAAAAAGACTCTGAATAGGTCTAGCTACTGAAAATTAATTTTTAATTATCTGATGTCCCCACTGATGTAATGTTCTGATGTCATGTTTTGGTCATACCCCAGTAGGCCCTCACTTTCCATCACTGAGAATGATCCCTACATCTGTTTGGTAATGATGTTAAACTCTGGGCTTAACTTTACTTCATTCTTGGATCCAGCCACACAGTTTCACACTTACAATCCTTATGTCTTGTAGCACACTCTGACAGCCCCCTCCACTGATCAGTTCAATTTCATGCAGAGGCCTCTTATCTCACATTCAAAGCAAGCCATGTGCCCTGTATGGCTACAGATTGAAGCTTCCTTACTTGTGGGTTAAGGCTTTCACATCCTCTGAATGGCATTACCACATTGGTCCTCGGTCAAAGAGTTACAGGAACAACTTCATCCTGGGTGTAAAACTGGTGTATTGATTTCAAAATTACCTCCCTACTTCAAAGATTAATTTGATTCACATGTTAGAGATTCTGTTGGTTTCCCCAGAGATGTGCCCTATATTTGGCTTTAATAACAAGGAAAACTGGCAACTTACTGAGCTTTTCCCCCTAGCCAGCAATAGAATGTTGCATTGTCTAGAATCTCAGTACCATGGAAAGACTGAGATAAGTGTTGCCTATTTTAACAGTAATCAAAACACAATAACTTGCATTTATGTGGTACATTTTCATCCCAAAGGATTAAAAAATGTTTTTCAAACTGAGGTTCTGAGATATGTTTTATCTACAGTAGTTTAATTTCATTGCTTCAGCAGTGAGAGGAGAGGACAATTTGTTCCTATTAATCAGTCACATGGGTTGTAAAGAGCCTCTGCAGGTCTCTAGTCCAACCTTCTGCTCAGAGCAGGTCCAGTCACATTAGGTTGCTTGGGGCTGTGATTGTTGCGTGTTGAGTATCACCAAGGTAGAGGTCCCACAGTACCCTCGGACCACTTGAGCAGTGTTTGAAAGCCTTCATGAAAAAATATTTTTATTTTTTATTTTTCATTTTAATGTTGTTGCTTTCATCTTGTGCCCATTTCCTCTTCTCCCACTGTGTGCTTTTCGGGTGAGTCTGGCTCTGTCTTCTTTACACCCTCCCACCAGTTACTAGTCGACAATGAACCAATCTCCCCTGCCCCTTCATTTCTTAAGTCTGAATAAATCCAATTTCCTCAGTCTTTCTTCATACAACATTGTGCTCCAGAACCCTGAGCATCTTGGCAGCCCTCCACTCTACCTGCTACAGCACATCAATGTCTTCTTTCTGCGGGACAAGGTACTCCAGATGTAGTCTCCCCCGTTCCAGATAGAGAGAATCACTTCCTTTGACATGTTGCCAAAATTCAATTCTAAAGCCTCTGTCCTCATCACCAGATCCACTTTCTTGTCACAAGGGCATGCTGCTAGCTCATATACTAATGCACATGCTAATGATATAACACCTTCCCCATGAAATGCAACCACTTCAAGGGTAAAAAGAGTTCACCAGCAACACTATACAGCAAAACCACTATCCAACAGCTGCAAACATACACAAAGTATGTTTGGGGGGTAAGTATTTCCCTGAAATTGTAGCACATTCTAGCTATTCATTGCTCATGCAGTGAGCTCCGATAATCATATGAAAAGTATTTAAGATCTTCAGCAATTACAAAATGTCTTGCATCGCCTCTTAGAAGACTGTTGCAAGAAAACTGTTTTCTGGGCAGCATATGGTTCTTGTCTCAAGACTGAAAGAATCTCTAAGGCAAGCTTGTCAGACAAAAGCCTTGGTATCGCCATGGTTGGGTTACCCTTCCTAGAAGTGCACAGCTGCCAGACAAGGCATGAAAAATCCACCAGTGTAACATTTCAAATGCAACAGACTGCTTAGCAGTTTTGAAACATAGAAATGTAGGCTCTTGTACTTGGTAGATTTTACGTTACACTGCATTTAAAGTTTATAATTTAAAGAATTTTTAGAACATCAAGCAAGAAGCAGGGGCGGCTTATGTTAAAATATTATTTGTTTCTTCCTGGAGCAATTTACTTGGTGCATCAAGAGCTTTTGTAGAAAAAAAGCTCTTTGAGCTTGTCACAGAGAGGGCTTTAAATATAATAAAAAGACAAGCATGTCAAGGCACAACAGAGGAAGATTCATTTCCCAGATCCCTCTGGCAATGCAGGTACAAGATATGAAAGCAGACGGGCATAATGACATTTGCCTCATCATGAACCAGGCTGCAGGGAAGCTGGTTTCACTCTTCTGTATGTGTTACATGCAGCCAAAGCATAGGTAATGCAATCACAGCTGTCAGATTAATGCAAAGGTATTGATTGTTGAGGGGACAATGTAATACTGAAGTTGGTAGGTACATTAAAAAACACGGTCCCAAATTTAATTTACCTGTGGCATCGCATCTGTTCCTTCTCATCTTCCTGCCTCTGATTAACAAAAGAAATTGTGTCCCTTCCTCTACCAAAGATCTTACAGAGACTTTGTAAAGGTTGGGTCATTGCCCAGGGTCTTGAGCTTGTACTGCCAGTTTTCACTGATCTAAAGAAAATATCCACAAATCTGCCAGGGACTTTGGTAAGACTGTAGACTCCCTTTTGTCTCCTTCTTATTCTTTGGGGGAGGTCAGTTCTGACAGTGAGCCCAAACGACACGAGTTCGCAGTGAGCCCCAGAATAACGCCGCGGCAGACTGGGCAGAGTTCGCCGGTTCAGCACCACGGCCAGCGGCCCGCCGCCCGCCCGCGTCCGGGCAGCTCCCGCCCTTTCTACGTCATCGCCAACGCCTTCCTCCCCCGGCCACCAAAAATGCACCTTTACCTGAAATGGCAGGTTAAAGGAAAGAGGGTCATAGGAGGTGGCATCTTGCCACATCAGTTTCCCTTCTGGATGCGATCTTCTTCCCAGGAAGAAGTGTTGTGGAGCACCTCTCCTACGAAGACAGGCTGAAAGTTGGAGTTGTTCATTCCGGAGAAGAGAAGGCTCTGGGGAGACATTATAGCAGCCTTCCAGTACCTAAAGGCGGCCTACAGGAAAGATGAGGAGGGACTTTTTATCAGGGAATGTAGCAATAGGACAAAAGGGTTTTAGCTGAAAGAGGAAAGAATTCAATTAGCTATCAGGAAGAAATTTTTCACTGAAACAGGTTTCCCAGAGAAGTCCCTGGAAGTGTTCAAGGCCAGGCTGGATGAGACTTTGAGCAAGCTGATCTAGTGAGAGATATCCCTGCCCATGGCAGGGTGGCTGATCTAGTGAGAGATATCCCTGCCCATGGCAGGGTGGTTGGAACTAGATGATCTTTAATGTCCCTTCCAACCTAAACCATTCTATGAGTCTGACTCTTTGCAACTGTGGAAGTCTTGTTGATAGCTATTGACCACTGCTTCTCTGTCCAGAAGAAAAAACTGGGGAATTAATGGAAATGTGTGTTTATCCTGGGGGGAGGGAGGGTGGGGAGAAGAAGAAAAAGACAAGGGGGAGTCCCTCCCAAATGTATCCATATGGACATTTTTGGGAAGTAACAGCAGGTCTTTCAAGTATTGTTTAATGTTTTTGTTCTCCCTTTCCATATCCCAAAAGACGTTTGAAGCTAAAATTCACCACCTGGAGACCAGGCTTAGCCGGAAGCCCCGTGAAGGGACCGCTGAACTGGAGTACTTTGTGCGCTGTGAAGTCCACAGCTCTGACCTCAATACTTTTATTAGCTCCATCAAGAGGGTAGCAGAAGATGTGAGGACCACTAAGGAAGACAAATGTAAGCAACTCATGAATTGTTTCACCTTTGCAGTGAGGCTGAGCTGTAGAAGCAGTGTAGAGACTTTGTTATTCCCAGGAAAAGGGAAAGCCTACTCTACGCTGAATTTAAGCAAAACAGAAAAGATTGCCTCTGGGACACCTGAATCCTGAAAGACACTTCCCTTCTTGTTCACAGTCAAGAGCCCATTCTTCTGGGGCCAGAATGAAAAAATTGGAATAGGAGATGAAATTTCATGCTTTGTTCAAACCTACCCTACAGAGTTCTCCATCCCTGTTTCAGTGTTTTTTATTATAAATGTAGTTTCCCACCTGTGTGTCAGAAACTCTGCACAGATCCAGCATTAAACTACAAGACTTTTCCTCTCCCATCCTGTTCTGAATACAGGGTGATTCTTATTGTAAAATATCCCTGGAGATCTGCAGTGACCACTCAGTTGGACCTCTGGATTTGTTTTTAATACGAGGTCTAGAATCTTTAAGTAAAATCAGGTTTTCATCTTCTTGTTTACTTTTGTCATAAAATACTCTGCTGAGAGATGGGCAGGAAAGTCATGAGATGGAGGTCATGGCATTAGACCTGACTCCAGGATAAGAGCATTGAGAGTGTGGGACTACTGTCCAGAAGGCACACTTGCATCATGTGCCATTTATTGTGTGTGCGCATTTGGTACACCAGGTCAGATCTATTTTATTCAACTTCACAACCCCTTCCTAGCAGGAGATTCTCCATCTTCACTTCCACAGGTAGTTTTTCTCTTTCTTTCTCCACACAGTTCACTGGTTCCCCAGAAAAATCTGTGAATTGGACAAGTGCCACCATTTGGTCACCAAGTTTGACCCTGACTTGGATCTGGATCACCCGGTGAGTTAATCTGTGTGGGCACACCCTCATATTGGAGTCCTGAGCCTTTCTGCAGAAGCAGGGGGCTGGAAAACACCTATTAGTGCAGGTGACCAGGGAATTGTAGTTCAATCACCACCATGACAGAAGTTTCTCCAGCAAGTGATGAACTTTGTTGGATGAGAAATTTTAATGACTGATTAAAAATCCTGTCTCTATTCCTTTTTGTCATCACAGGGCTACTCTGATCAAGTATATCGCCAGAGAAGGAAATCAATAGCAGAAATTGCTTTTCACTATAAGCAGTAAGTCTCCTAACATCCATGCAGGGATAATGCCGTGCCAGTACAGCCTGTTGGGAAGTCATTATGCTACCTTCATGAGACTTTTCTTCTTTTATGTTTTGTTTCTCCATTCAGCTTTGCCAAGGCTTTTTGTGTCCCTCTTCTCTCTACATGTTCCAGTTTCTTCTGAAAAAAATGCCTGTGGTCATTAATTCGTATATTGATAGAGCCAGAACACACCTGCATAACAAAAGCCACGTTTTATTCCATCAGACCTCACATTTCATTTTGAAATGTAGCATCTCTTTTAGAATGATAAGTAGTTTCAGCTTCAATGTTTCAAGTACTGAAAAAGCTACCAGGTGCCCAGAAAAACTGTTCCCTTGGTTCATTATCCTGGCTGTGAAAAAATGTGAGTTTTATTTCTAGACTTAACTTCAGTAGCTTTATCTTTCACCCAATGGGTCATACATACCATTCATCTACTAGATTGAATTCTGCTATCAGAATTTTTTTTGCTATGAGGGTATTTATAGACTAAATGGTTCACCTCCTAACTCTGATAAATTAAATAGATTCTAGTAGCGGCCTCATCATTGTCTTATATAGATTTAAGGCTCTCTCCTGCTTAATACTCCCATCCTGATTATGCAATGGTAGCATTCAGCCTCTTCCCTATAACATCAAACATAGCTCTAATATTCAGTTAGGTTTGTAAAATACTTCCTAGATCCTATTCAGTAACATTGCCTTCCACCATAGCATCTCCCTCTCTGAGCAGGACTTAAAATGTAGTTTTCTGTGTAGCGAGCTGGAAGAGACTATAGAAATTATATGGGTCACCTTATTGAGCTACCCCTGTGATCCCGGTGTTGCTTATTGAGCAACCAGTGTGATCTCAGTGTGGCTTTCTGCTCTCTTAGATTTCATGTTCTTTGCAGATTTGAAGCCCGAAATATAGACATTAATGTTTTTATCCTATACTAATACTAAATGCACAGAAAATCACTGTGCCGAGCAGAGAGTCCTAAGGGACACAGAAAGAAATACCATCCTAAAATGATGCACGTATTTAAGATACGTCTTCTATCACATCTCATCTGCAGGTTAGCATTTATGAGCCACGGCATAGCATCCCTTCAGGCTGTTAATGGAGACGGAACTATGTTCTATCATTATAATGTGTGAATATCTCATTTGTTCAAATACAGAACATAAGACTTAGGAAATACAATTGCTAATTATGATGCAGGAAAGGCAAAAGTGTCGGTCTTGTTTGATTCCCACTTATATCAATGTTAAGCTTTGCTTTTCTTGCTGTCCTTAATCTTATTGACAATATATTTTTCTACAGTTCAAATGCACTTAGTTTTCCTTATTAGCTGCTTTTATTTCCCAGCCACCAATTTGTTCTTGGAGCCATCATCTCCCTTAAGTTCAGACACATGAAATTCATTTATTTTCACACAAAGTTTCGATTTTTTCCGGTGAAAACTATTTTTTTTTTTCTGGAAAATATTATGCCTGCTAAGCTTTTTCTCATCCCTTGTTCATTTATATCCTCTGGCTAGTCTAATGCTTTTCTCTGTGTCTATGTATTTGTTGCACCTGTACAAATGACCCAGTACTAAGGCTTTGTCTTTCCTGTCATCACTTTGTTTGGCTTAAAGAAGATTGATCAACATCAGGCAGAGCTTCTTCGAAGTGCTTCCTTTTCAAAGGGAAGAGCAGCCTGGCTTGTGCTCTGCTGCTGTCTGTAACAGTGCATTTGCCTTGCAGCGGGGACCCGATCCCTCATGTGGAGTACACAGCGGAGGAGATCGCTACCTGGTGAGCATTGATTTAATCTGTGACCTTTATTGGCTTCACCACTAGAAGTTGGGAATCAAAACCTAAACAGTTAGGGTGTGACCTCTTGGAAAATGTATCAGAAGTGCAAACATCCTGTTTAACGGTTTGTTATGAAATCCAGTAACTCATTGCAGGGCGTTTTATGGCAGGGACTGCATTCAGGATAGCAAGCTACCTCTAAAACAGTGGTGTTCTGTCTCCTCTCTTGGGGCTGCACTTTCACACTGCAGCCCCCAGGAGTTTCCTTCAAAGGAGTCTCCCCAGAAAGTGAGGTGGATAATTTGGAGCCCCACTTCTCTAGGGGGAGTGCTTCGTAGCAGGCTCCAAACAAAGGACAGTTATCACAGTGGCAGAAATCAAGGCCCTTGGTGAGTATCTGCATGGTACCTGGCTGGCCTCACTTCGGAAAACACTTTCCTTTGAACATGATTATTTCCAGGAGTGTTGCTGCAGGATTGTCCCTGAAAACAAGGCCAGCTCATACGAGCTGAGTACACAGGCTCCTAAACAAGGTCATCTCCTGGTTATATTGACTGTCTTCATAGTGCAACCTCAGGACCTAACCTACAGGGAATATTTTAATTCCAGTTAATACATTTTACACAACCTTCTAACTTTCAAGGTCAGAAGTAAGTCTGTGCAGATACAACTGCTGACCTTGCAGGCTCATTGTGTGTCTGTATGTTTACAGACCCCTATCAATGTGCACAGACATAGACTTAGTGCTGGAGAAAGCCAAAAGCACAAGAAATCTAGAGGCATGAGCCCTTGATAGTATATAACCAGATGACAGGAGAGGACTAGACACATCATGCCACTGAATGTCTACCACTTCTCATCCTGAAGGAAGGAAGTGTACAGCACGCTGAAGAGCCTGTACCCCACCCATGCCTGCAAGGAGTATCTCGAAGCTTTCAATCTGTTGGAGAAATTCTGTGGTTACAATGAGAACAACATCCCTCAGCTGGAGGACGTCTCCCGCTTCCTGAAAGGTGGGTATGAGCCTGGGAGACACAGCAGTGATGGCAGATACAGCTGGGAAACTTGAACCTGAAGAAGGAGCATGTGAGATGAGATTTGGGAGGAGCACTGGTGGAGGCTTGTACATTGGCCACAGAGGACAGGAGTAGACCCCAGGTGGTGGGGACTGTAGCTAAATACAGTGGGTCACAACTGAAGGTCAAGCCCATAGTCAAACAATCCCACTGAGCACCTGAAGAGCAGATGTTGCTCCCTAGTAGGAGCAAAAAGATTAGGCTCGGCACAGCAGAAGCCCTTTAGTTTGCAGCACTGATGCTTTTGCTGTGTTGGGAACATGGGACACCAGCACAGCCAGTGGGCCATGCACACCCACAGAGATGGTATGCACTGTTTCAGAGAGGACTGGTTTCCAGCTCCGGCCAGTGGCTGGCTTGCTGTCGGCGCGGGACTTCCTTGCCAGCCTGGCCTTCCGTGTCTTCCAGTGCACACAGTACATCCGTCATGCATCCTCGCCCATGCACTCCCCCGAGCCGTGAGTATAGCCCAACCTCAATGGCCTCCCCTGCCCAGACATCCCACCTGGCCAGCAATTAATCTTTCTTCCTAATGGAAATATTTGGTCCACTGTTGACTGCATTTTCCTTCTTTTCCCCTGGGCGCCGGCAGGGATTGCTGTCATGAGCTGCTGGGGCACGTCCCAATGCTGGCTGACAAGACATTTGCCCAGTTCTCTCAGGTAATGTGATCATCAGCTTTCTCACCCCCAAGAGGGAAGGACAAGATGTGGGAACCCAAACTGACTCGAGTCTTAACACATAAACCCTTCTTGTTTCGGGATTTATTTATATTAAACATGATGTCCAGGAGCCCTAGTGATGGGCCAAGAACTCTAATACAGTCTAAAAATATCAGACTCAACAGCAAAATATTTTTAGACAGAGCACGATGAAGCCTTAATTAATGTAGGGCAGGGCAGGGCAATGATATCTGTAGTCTTATGGCAATAAAACAGAGCAGTCCCTCAGACTAAATCTGTCCTGATGTTTGCCACTTACCTTTTCTTGCCAGGACATTGGGCTGGCATCTCTGGGAGCAACTGATGAAGAAATTGAGAAGCTTGCAACAGTAAGTTTTCCTCTTTGCTGTACGGGGGCCTCGACCCCTTCAGCAGCACTTCTGCAGTATCAGGGTGACTGGTCCAGCCTGATCTCCCCAAGTGTTCAGGCTCAGAGGCCTTATGCGAGCTGCCCCAGCCCTGCTCTTTCATGATGACCGTGCAGAGCAGAGATCAGGTAAACAGCGGAGCTCACTTGCACATTAGCCCAATTTTCTTGGGCACCAGAGTATCATTAAGCATCGTATTTCTAATGACAGCACTGCTGCGACTCTTCAGGATGGGATTAAATGACATCCGCTTCCTTTGGGTGTCCCTCGGCAAGGTGACCCATCCTGCCCCAAGGGCACAGAATGGCAGCACCACGCAGCAGCCGCACATGCAGGGGACTAGCCCAGGGACAGTTTCCTTCTGTCCCAGGATGGCAGCAGCTTAATTTAACACTTTGCTCTGGCAGTAAGGAGAGGGGACAAAGTGCCAGGTGGCAGTTCACTTGAACAAGCCCAGATACCAGCCATGATGCAAGGGCTCAGGAGTAACAGGGAGATGAAGGTAAGGAGCTGTATCCCTGATGTGCTTTTCTTTCTTCTTTCACAGCTTTACTGGTTTACAGTGGAGTTTGGGCTCTGCAGACAGAATGGGATAGTTAAAGCCTATGGAGCCGGACTCCTGTCCTCCTATGGGGAACTCATAGTAAGTCCCAGTATAACTTTGCCTCTATGCTCTAAACCCTGTACAGCATAAAACCTTCCCCTGCACAGATCCAAAGACTTTATCTGATCTGTTCTCCACCTCTGTATTTCACATACGTGCTTTCTGATCCCCTTAATTTCATACCATCATTTTTGTGCTGTGTCCATAGCATTCCTTGTCAGATGAACCAGAGGTGCGGGACTTTGACCCTGATGCTGCTGCCGTTCAGCCCTATCAGGACCAGAACTACCAGCCCGTATATTTTGTGTCTGAGAGCTTCAGTGATGCCAAAAGTAAACTGAGGTAGGACTGGACAGAGAGGGAGATCCAAACAGAAGGAAATGAATCTATAATATATTGAAACAGGGCTTGACACCATGTCTGCTTTCAGTTCAAGGCCTCAGAAGTGCTTTGGCAACTGTTATAAGGTCTTTCAAAGTAAAGTGATTCTCCAGTTCCTACAGGTGACAACTTCGGTCTCTTGGATTCACCCAAGAGATCCCAAAAATATGCTGGACTCAAAAGTATGAGTGTGGAGGACTGGGATGGAGTGGGGGGCATTCCCGGAGACAAGACTGAGGGAGAGAGAAGGGACAAATCTAGGAATTGGAGAATCACTTTACTTTGAAAGACCTTATAACAGTTGCCAGAGCACTCATCTGCCTAGTTCTCATAGGAAGGATTTACACTATATCTCCAATTCCCAAGGAAGGCCAAGCAACATAAAAGAGGTCTGGTGGTCCAGAAATTGGAGACTCAAACCACACACTTGCTGCAGAAGGGCCAAGTGACACACGTCAGATACTAGCTAGCTATCATGGGAACATCTCACCAGCATGTGTCCTTCTGAAACCCAGGCTTCTATGGCATGTAAAAGTAAGCTCTGTGGGTGGAAGCTTTAGGAGAGAGGTGAAGACCGGCTCAAAGCAATGGCATTCTTGAATTTAGGTTGCAGAAAGATGTCTTTCTGAGCAGCTGCTGGGCAACTTACCCATTTATCATTCAACCAGCAAAAAAATCCCAAGCACTGTTAGTAGGTTGTACACAAACTAAAAAGATTGCATGATGGGGATAGATATATCCATGGAACAAACAGAACTTTTGCTTCCTAGGCTAGTTCACTTGGGTTAGCAGACCCCAGGCAGCATCCCACCAATGTAATTCAGTTTCCACATCCCGTGGGACTGCAAACAGGATGGAGAAGGACAGCATTATTCACAGACACCTGTTCAGAGAAGGAATTTCTTGGCCATAGCCAGAATTGCCCACAGGTGGAAAACTCAGTCCTTTAACATTTAACTGACAGAGGAAAATTCTGCCTATATCATTTTACCTTAGCTTATGAAAGAGATAGGATGAAATGAAGTATTACACAATGTACATGACTTTGCAGTTCCTGCAAGTGGGGTATTTCATATAAATAACATGGTGAGGACTGCTGTATTTCAACTTCTGCTTTTATTACCATCACTTGCACTGTTCTTACAACCCAGAGTCCATCTGCTCAAAAGCAAGCACCTGTGGAGCCTGTCCTCTAACACACACCAGGATGCTTTTAAAAAAAAAAAACAACCCACAACTGTTGCTTAATGCGTCGTTTCCTTGCATTTAAAAAGCAAAAATATACCACATACACAGCCAAGATTAGGCTAGAGGGTTTTAACAGTGACAAGAACTCTAAATTAACCTTTTTAAAGAGCTCAGAGACCACACAGATGTTAGTCTAGGAGGTGAAAACATTAAAAGTTCTATATTTTTTGCACTACCACAGATCTGATTATCAGTGATAACCCTCAAGAAAAGCCTATTTTTTGCAAAAAGAAAACTTCCCATCAGCTTCCTATGGTAGACATCCCACCCCTCACCATGCCCTTTCAGGGACTGATGTTGTACTTTTATGCTTTAAAAGGTGTCAAGTGAACACACCCGTGTTGGAGGGCAAGTTTCTAACCATTAGCAGCTGTTCTGCAAGTCATCGCTGTGGCTGATAGCATTAAGAACCGAGGTGAGCTGGCCCTTGCCAGTGCTGGGGGCACTGAAGTAAGCGGTGCTTTTGGGAGCTGGACAATGTAATTATGCAGAAGCTCCCTCTGTTTGCCTTTATTTTTGTTTTTCTTGCATACACGGCAGCTCCCTCCCCGCAAGCGCCAGCCTGCGGCTTTGGACATGTTGTCGCTTGTCCCTCTTTGGAGCTGGTGGTGTTTTCCCCAAACGCCGGCCATTCAAGGACCAGGCTTCCCCACGGCTTCCCGGGGAGCACCTGAGAAAGGGATGCGCTTCCCCGAGCCCTGGGCCGGAGCAGACACACAGTAGCCACAAGAGGGTACCCTAAGCTAAGCAGTTCAGGAGCGAAAGGGTGACTCCTCAGCAGAGGCGAGGAGCATGCCTGTTGCTAGTCCTGTTTGTCCCCTCATCTTCCCAGGCCTTTCCAGCATGAGATTGTAGCCATGAGTACCTAAATATAGATTCTCAGCTCCGTATTTCCACAGCCACTAAAGAAAAAAAGCCTCACAAACCTACTTTGTCTAGCGTGCATATCTTAGTGTTGGAGGTGAACAAAACCATGATTTGTTTCACTTGACTGTATGCTTTTCCATTAGAAAGGTAGCAACAAGGTCTTGCTCTTGAAAGATGTCAGGCAAAGTCAGGGACATCACTGAGATCTGGACTTCAGTTGGATTTGGCTACAATAATGCAATGTTTCTCTAGCCACCTGGCTCTAGTGCTATTTCCCTCCTGTTGGCCAGGCCTGAGCTATTGTCTGTCAAATTTATTCCTAATACACCTTGCAGCTATTCCCCCCTCCCCAAGCAGAGATTTGTCAATAAATGAATGTCAGAAACGATTTAGGAGTGTAATACTATAATGCCACAGGCTTTCCCTGCAATTAGTTTCTAAATGTCCTTGGCATTTTTGAAAAAGAAAAAATGGAATTGAAGTAGAGGACGCCTGGTGACAGCCACCGAGGTGACTGAGTTCTGTGTCCCCTCCCATTTGATGGAAGCCCATAGAAACCCAAAGTCAAACTCATAATCTTTCTGGCTGAAGTGGGGAGATCTCAACTGCTGCTATAGCCCTATGGAGCTGGAAAGGTGGGAAACCAGAGCTTTTGTGCTAACCTAGAAACTTTGCCTAAAGGAGCTATTCACCTGTTGTGATCTGGGTGAACAGTGATGGGTCGGAGGCAGACTCAGGACCCATCTTTTGTACCAACCTCTCTGTACCATTTCCTTGCAGGAGCTACGCAGCACATATCAAGCGGCCCTTCTCGGTGAAGTACGAGCCCTACACCCACAGCATCGAGCTCCTGGACAGCCCTCAGACAATCTGTCACTCCCTGGAGAGTGTAAGGGATGAGCTTCACTCGCTGATTAATGCGCTCAACGTTATCAGTTAATATGAGAACTGGGCTCTTTCCTTTCCCTCTTCCCTTGCAGCCCCAAACCTGCCCGCTCTGCCCTCGCCTAGTTCCCAGCTGATAACTCCTACCTGTCTTCTCCAAACACTTGCACTGCTGCCTGTCATCACACAACCCTGACAGCTTTCCACTTTTGTATGTAGGGCCAGCTTGGAGGAGGGCAGAGGGATGGACCTAAGGCCTGTGTTGGGTAGCTTTTCTTGTGATTTAGCACAGAGCAAAAACACAGCCAGGTTACAAAGTTGAAATCAAGAGCTGTGCGCTAATCTCCTGGGTGTAAGGAAGAGAAGAAAAGCATCTTTATTTAAAAAAAAAAAAAAAAGAGAGATAAAATCTATTTTTTGCAGTTTGAGAGAATAAATTATTCTGATTTTTTAGCCCCAGAGCAACTCCTATAGCAACTTCATGAGGGACTCCTCAGTCTATAAGGCCTCTTACAGCCTTGTACACTTGGAAATGCAGAGCTGCTCTAGAAGCTTTTCTGCCTGAACCAACCCTACAAGGTTTGAAATTTCAGTTCCAAGCCTCTCCTCAACTTCTTACACAGGGGGGATGCTTTGGCATGAACCCCTAATTGCACTGCACCACCCCACCAGGCTGCAATAAACATTGTAGCTCCCCTGAACCTCTAAATTGACCTAAATCAGGAGTTGCCTGTCTGGCGTAGAGCAGCCCTGCTCTGCCTGCATCCTCCCCAGCACAAACACCACAGAGCAAGCCCCATCCACCCCACATCAGAGATGGGCATCCCCCTCAAGCCCTCTTTTAAAAGCTGACACAGCAGTGAGTGCTCCAGATCCCAGCTACCATCCTTCACAGCAGATAGCAGCTGTTGATGCTCCTGCATGGCAGGAGGTGGTCCTGGGCAGCCTTGGCATCCTCTTGGTGTCCTGAGTTTATTGGTTATTGCAGACTGAGTAGAGTTACTGGTGTCCTGAGTTTGACAGTCCTTGGGGGGATTTCACATGCTTTCACTTTTCCAGCCTATTACACAGGTACAGACAGCTTTGTCTTGTTCTTAGATATCCCAATATCACTGTCACCTGATGTAGCTCAGGTGTGTGATTAATGCTATTGTTGGCCGTTTCTGTGCAAGGTAACATACGGTTAGAACGCTCAAACCCAGTTTCATCCAGCTTTCACTGTAGATATTAATGGCTTGATTTGACCCAAAGCTCTCAGCTTTCCTCCCCCTGCTTTTGCCCTTCTTATCTTCTTGCAGGCTGTCTCATAACTTAGCGGTTTGCTCAGAAGTTTGGCCCAAGGTTATGCAGCTGTGCGGTATCAGAGCTGGGCTTGGGATGTGTGGAGGCAGCTAAACAGCTGTGGGGGACAGTGAAGGGGAGAATTACACAGAGTTGTTCGCATGATCGGTTATAACATTTCTGTATAGTCTTTTACCATTCTTATCCACTATATTTGATTTTTATAATTTCTTCTTCAAAGCAATGCAAGGCTTAGCAGTCAAGTTTTGGCTATTAGGTGTAAGTATCCTCCAATACTTATATATATACCATTGCTTTCCAGTGTTACTTCTATTGTGGTTCAGTCATATAAGTTTACAATCCACTACACTTTATCCCATTTCAAACCATCACATACACATGCTTAACCCCCAGTTCTCTCAAATTTTAACTACTTAGATACTGGCAGCATTTAGTCTCCCACCTGCTTCAATCCTTCCTTTTTGTTTCCTTTCTTATTTGACACCCCTCTTAAATTCCTCCTAAATTGCTTAAAAGACCATTACTGAAATTGCCTAGCTGCTTCTCCTCAAGTTGTTCGTCCTCAGAGGATTGTCCCGTAAATGAATAAAACTACTGAGTTCATTCAGTTATTGTAATTTTAGAGTACTTTTCCAAAGCTTCAGCTGTGATTTCCCAATCTGGGTGGATCCAGATCTTGAGCTGTACTCTCAAGGCTCCCTTAAGAGCTGTAACAATTTTTAATTTGGGGTCTTAAATTATTATTATTAGATTAAGTAGCTGGAGCAAGCTATGCAAGACTAAGGCAAGTTAGGTCATGGGTTAGCTATCCAGCCATGAAAATCGTATTGGTGACTGCAGTAAAACAGACTAAAATAAAGAAAATAAAGCTCCAAACAAGCCAGATATGACCATGAAGCCTGTATAGTTAATGCACAGTTTATGGCCTTGTTAGCAATAGCAATGCCATGTTAGTGGCCTGCAGATTGCCATTCCCCCTCTCCTTTGGTAGTCTCTAACTTCTGGGTTACTGCCCAGGAGTGCAGCAAGGATGCTGCAAACCCTTCAGCAATGCCAGGCTCCTGAGCAGGACTGAGCAGGGAGTCTCCATGAAGGTGATGACTTTCTGGTCTGGCCTCAAAAACCAGAAAGGTCTCAAGGTGGTCGCCTCTACTTCTTCAAAGCACTTCGCAGTTATTATCTGCCTTGTTAAATGCCTAAAATTAATGCAATTTATAAAAAGACTAAAGCTGTTAATACGGAGTGAAAAACTAAGTTAAAAATACTTTCAATAGCAGGAGCCCTCAACTCCTCCGCCTTGCCTCAGAGTCTGCATTGCTGCTCCGTGACTCTGTCAGCTGTTGCTCTTCGAGGAGCTGTAGTAAAATCTGTTGCCCTACGAAAATAGAAAATAAGCAAAACCCTAAGGCTAAACCAGCCCCTTTAGTATGCAAGCGTATAAACAGACCTGCTGCAGCCGTGCAGGAGATAAACACCACGTGGGCTGCAGCCCTTGCTTCCGAGAGATGAGGTTGTGCCGGGGAGTGCTGTGAGTGTGGGGGCTCAGGCTGAACAGGCGCCGGAGGTTCCTCTCTGGGGCATTTTCTATGTCTGTGCTCTTGACAAAGTCATGACAGATTCCAGAATTTTTTGGCCCCTTAGGGGGATATCTGAGAAACATGAACCCATTTTGTATTTACTATTGCCCTCATCTATTTAATAACTTAGAGGACGTATCCTATTAGTAACATAATAGGTCCCCTTCCATTTTTTCTCTAAGGATTGTTGCTTTTATCTAGTTTCAAATACATTTCTTGGCCCCTTATTTCATAAGCCATAAATGAATTGGATTCTTCCCTTCCCATTTTATTTTTTTTCTCCTATTACTTCTTCTATCCAAGCCTTGTTTTCTTCTTTACCCTGACATAATATTTTAGGATCTTGCACGTAGGGCCACCAAGGAACTGGCTATCCAAACAAAATATCATAGGGTTGTAAACCAGTCCTTAATCTGTCACTGTTTCTTAAAGCTACTAATATTGAGGTTAACTTTTCAGCCCATCATTTTGGATATTGTTCTACAAATTTTTTTAGTCTATTTTTAATATTCTGACTCATTTCTTTCTGCTGGTCTGGAGGATCGCAGGTGGTACGGTATATGCAGTCCTTGCTTAATCCCCAGGTTACTCATTAATGCTCGATTTACTTCACTTACAACCCCCCTTCTCTTCATCTCATCCTTTCTCAGCTGTGTTCCATACCTATGGACAGCTTACTTTAGAAATATTTTTACAGTTCCAGTAGCTGTATTGCTTTTAGGTTGAAGAGCTTCAACCCATCCTGAAAAGATTTATGGTGACAAAGTGATACTATTACCCTTCTTTAGTTTGTTACAGTTTATCTGGATGATCCCTTTGCAGTATTTGCCAAAGTCCTTCATTTAGACAGTGCAGTACACTTGGCATCTTTCTTATACTAGTCCACTTTTGCATCATTGCATACCATATGCAGTTTTTATTTATGTCCTTTATTTCTTGCTTCATTTGGGGCCAAATATAAATTCTTTGCAGTCTTTTCAGAGTACCCTGTACTCCTTTATGTAGCTTATTGTGACAGTCTAAGACAATGTGCTCTCCTTCACGCAGCTACAGTATCCATCTCACCTTCTCTTTTAGCTGATTCCTGATTAGAGCTGCAGTAAACAACTCTGACTTAATTTATCTGCCAGCTCACTGAATTGTTTCTCAGTATTGCTTTCAGTCTTCTCATGTACTTTAACATTCTTTACATATATTTTATTCCCACTCTCCCTCTAAGCTTGTAAAAAAGCCCTCCTACTCTTCAGAGTATGAGTAGACTGGGTTACAACTGGACCATCTCAGACTGCCTCTAACCAGGATTTCTCATGGCCAAGGCAATTTGGTCCAGCCCCTGGAGAGGGGAGGACTACGCTACTGATATCCATTTTCCTTCACTATTTTTCTGTAACAGTACTGCTCCCACAGAATCAGCTCAGGTTGAAACTTGTATTATGAATAATTTTCTTTTGTCTGAGAATTTTAGTGCAGGAGCTTTTCAAGCAGCTTCTTTCATGTTAGATAAAGCATCATCTTGCTCTTTTTTACAGCTCTCTTCCTGATTCTTTTTCTGACCATAATGCTCTGCTGGTATGAGCAAAGATGGATACGCTGCCATAAGATACTAATACAGTTATAGATATGCTGCCATAAGAAATTAAATCCTCCCAGTACTCTTCAGAGGGACTGATTAGTGTGAGTCTTTATTTCACAGAAAGCTGAACCTTTCTAGCACCTATCCATCTTCTTGTTCCACCAGTTCCAGTTCCCAAGCAGTTAACCTGGGGTTGGTTAATTGTGCCATATTCAAATTGACTTTAAATCCTGCTTGTTCTATTAATTTTAAAACTCAGCCACTTCTCTCTTGTACCTCTTCTTTTGTAGCTGAAGTCCCCCAAGTATCTTCCATATAAGACAATTTTATTTTCTTTGTCCCCTGGATACCATAATTCAAACACTTTTGTAACGCGAGTGTGTGCAGCATGGCAGGTGTTTGGCCCTGTGGGATGCGAGTAAAGGTATATTGTTTGTCTCTTAATGTGAAAGAAACTCTGTAAATTGCTCTTTCCCCTGCATTTTACCATATGGGAGTTCGCTGTGAATCGTGGGGGTGCATTTGTGCCGCTAGCTTTCCTAATTCATCTACTGTCCAAGGAGCCTGACTCAGCCTTGGGGCTGTCAGGGACAATGAAGATACCTGTGCTGTGTTGGGAGTGAATGGTTGGTACATGGTATCATATCTTGCTGACATTCAAACAGCTCCCCATCAGTTCATTAAAGACTCTCCATCTTCCTCAAAATTATGGACTTATGTTCATGCTGCCAATTGCATCTTTGTCTTGCTATTCTGCTGGGCAATTTGATTAAATTATGCTGGCATGATTAATTGTTCATCAAGGAGGTGCCCAATGTGTATCGAATAAAAGCTGGTGGAGCACAGACTGTAATCAACTAACCACTTAATTCCTATTTAATTCAAAATTTGAAGCAGTTTTTGTTTTTTTTTTAAGTCCTACACTCCACTCTACTGTTGTGCTTTCTTTCAGTGCTTTCATATCCACAGCTACCTGCCTTGAGGTCACTTTTTGTCATTTTAACAACTACAGCAGTTTGAGCTGCCATACCTGTCTGCTCTGGGACAGCTCCTCTACTCCCTGTGGGATATGCTGCTATTCTCAACTTCTCTTTCTTTACCCATTTGCACAGATCATCCTTGAAATCATCTTCCTCTGATGGCTCCCAATCCAGCTCTCTCCACCACTTCCTGCAGCTACTGCAGTTATTTTTAATTTTTGCATCCCAATCTGCTTTTGCAAGTGTCTAATTTTAGCTTTGCATTTACTATGATCAGGTCCCTTTTGAGCTCTCCCTTGCTCCAGGGTGAATCACTGCACTATATATGTTAATCCCTCTCCTTACTTCTGCCGGTTTTCCTTCTCTTTTTCTAAATTCATCTGATTCTCTAATTGCCATTGCACCTCTTTATTGCCTTTTTGGGCCACTAGATGGTATTCATTTTCTAAAGACAAACTTATTTCAAGTCACTTGATAGATTCTTTTAAAACACAATATCCCTGGTGAAGCCACTGATACACTGATGTTGCCTGGGCTCAGTCGGTGTGGATTATTGTTGCTTCCCATACCAATCCCACTAAGAGCAGTGCTGTGTCCTTAATTCTCCTTTCCCCCCTCCTGTATGGGGGAACATTTGGTCTCTATCGCCCATCAGCTTCCTGTGGGCTGGAGAGGCGCCCACAGCCCTTGCAATAATCTCTGATACTGTTGGGAATTCCTGTAGCCCTCCAGTATTTCTGGTTTTAGGCTTTTTTATGAGTCTTTTTAGATGTTTCCCATGCTTTAAATTTTATCTTAAGGTATCCCTTTGTACACAAGGCTGGCCAGATTTATGGAGTTGCCTTGGACAAGATCATTCAGAAGAAAAGATTTTGAGGATCTACCTAGTCACACCCTCCACCAAAAGTTGTTATAAGTTCCCTTTTCCTGACAGTGGACTAGATTTGTAGGATTATGTGGCTGCTTAGAGCTAAGTATGAGCTCATGTCCTTTGGGGTGGGTCATGGGAGCCTTTATGCTATTTCCCCAGACCTCACCAAACACGGCTGCAAGCTCTATAAAAAGTGACCTGGAGAAAGCTGAGGTGATGGGTCAGCCCAGGCTAAACCTTCCCGTAGACAGAGCATGGGCTGGCAAGGGAGGAAGAAAATGAGAAAAGCCTTCCTCTGAGCCAGGCCCCTCTGTATCCTCTGGTATCTGCGTGTCCCAGTGCCTCGCTGAGTGGTCTCTCGATGTTGTCGCTGCTGCTGCTGTGAGTGGATCTGTCTGTCTGTCTCTCTGTGTAAAGAAATACGAAACAGAATTATTTTTCATTTTGGAATCGTGCTGCTGCTGACATGATATTAAGAATAAAAAAAAATATATATTTCTGGTCTAGCATCCTGAGTTTGGCTCTTGCATCCTTCTGCTGTCTAGATTCAAGTGGCATGTTTTGCCAGCGGGCGGTATGCAACCCCAACCTGGGGCCCATTACAGCAGGCAATCCACAATGGGTGCTCATGCACAATGTCAACTTAGAGGTGGAAAATGGTCCCTTGTTTGCTGATGAGCTGATCTAAGCCTTTCTTTGCCAGGATATTACCAATTGCACAATTATTCGTGGAACAGTAGTTGGGAGGTCTCTTTTTAAATACTAACACACCAGGGGGCTTGCCTTCGCGACGTGTTTTCTCTCCCAGCACTTCTCACTATTTCTGTTCAGTTTCAGTAACACTGGCCATGTAGGAACACCAGCATATGCACGGTGACTGGTAACGTAGTCTGGTTTGTGTGTAACCAGGCTATGCAACCCCAATCCTAAATGTGTTGAACACACTTCCAATTAGGGGTGGATCCTACTTGCTTAAGCATAGGGGCTATTTTAGATGACCTAAGGCATCTACTGCATCCATGTGGGAGTGGTGGATCAGATAAAGGATGCCCAGGAACTGGAATACACCCTGGGAGACCAGAAGAGATGCCCTAGGCCACATAAGTGTTTCCTACTCCAAAGTTATCCTTATGTATAAGGAAACTAATTCCAGTCACTGCTGCAAGCTTGGCTTTTACATGAAAGCCAAACTCTTTCTCTGGTTAAATTCCTTCCAGAATCATGGACAGAGGTGGATTAATGTATTGCCGGCACAGGTCTGGACCATGCATCCAGGCACCCCAGCATCGTCTGAGAGGGAGTTTCCTAATTTAGGACTTGTAAGGATACCCTGTATCTTCATAGTGCTCGTTAAAGTGTTACAGCTGTAATGAATTCATCTTCATTACACGCTTGGGAGGTAGAGGAGTACTCTTGTCCCTGTAAAAGGCTGACAGATAAAAGGAGGCAGTGAATCTGAGAGACTCAGACCAGGCGCAGAGCCTGAAAAGTAATTACATGCCTAAACAGCTTTGGGAAGAAGCATCTAAGTGGCAGATCTGGGGCTTGAACCTCTGTCAGGCCCCTCAGGACCAAATCTTTCTTCTTGTGCTGTGATGGTACGGATCAGAAGAACTCAATTATTTACAAACGCTGTAGCCGCAGGTACGTGCGCACACACGCACCGGCCCCCTGGAGACGCGAATTGATTCGGGTAGGACCTGAGCTGTCACTCGTCCTGCTAATCCAGCTAAAATCAGACTTGGGCTTTTCCTCAGGGACCAGAAAAGGTACTGCACTTTCCACTGCAGAGAATTTGTTTTCAATTCTTCCTACACTTGTTTGTTACAATGGTTAGAAAAACGCTAGGTTTTCTAGGGGAGAGAGGATCTTTTGGCATTTTTATGGCACATCTGAAAGCAGAACATATCTGAGATTACTTGAAAACTGATCAGGAGGGGGTTTTTTTAATTTTTTTTTAATTTTTTTTTTTTTTACCCAAATAGAGAGGTTTGGAAAGATTAGGTAGGGGATTTAAGATCCTGCTACTGTGCTCCAGATGTGCTACCATAGCCTTGCAGCACTCTCATTGTGCAGCTGGTACGGTTGGTGCTGGCAGGTCAATAAAACAAGTGTTTGGACATCAGACATTTTTTGGTCTTGCAAATGCTATGCTTCAAATGACTGAGGTTTTCTTCATACCTCTGTGGATAGATTCACTTCGACCATCTTGTTCATGGTGTATGGCACTCAGGAGCAGCTGGAGCATGTACATGTGTTGACTTCTGTCCTGCAAGCCTCCCAAAATCCTCATGCATGCCCCAAATCCTCTCTTCCAGAACTGTAGATGGTTTGGGTTACGATATAAATTTCCAGTATACAGATGCCAAATCCAAAAATACTCCCTCCAGCTTCAACCAGTCACTATCATGTGCTTCTATGTGGTGTTCAGATATTTAGCTTGGGATGGAGCAACTGGTTTTGAAACTTGACGTGAAACACAGGTTTGAATTAGACCTGAACTACAGCGATGCACGATGGGACAGGCTCAGGGGTGAGCTCATGAGGGCCTATCCTCATCAATTTTCCTGGAGGGATAATGATGCAAAATCCATGTTTTTAATCCTGACATTAGTTCTACCTGGTCCCTTTGTGAAAATTTTCTCTGGACACAGCAGTGTGTCCAGAGTGTGAATTTATCTACAAAATATTTGCAGGGGTGGTAGAGGATTAAGTATCTCACACTTCAATGCAACAGTTGTTACCCAGGATGGTGGAGAGGAAAACAGGGTGGGGTAAGGGAGTCGTTCATTTTCCTTCCACTAAGGTCAGACTTAAATAACTCTCCCACCTCCCTCAGAGCCTGAAACAAGATAATAAGGACAAAAATGTCAGAGCAAAGCATGGGGCCCCTCTATTTACAGCAAAGGCCAAATCACTAACCAACAGATCAGAGCTTGCTTTCTAAACACCGATAAGCGGCAACTTTGAATTAACAGCCCCGGTTCCTCTGCTGCTGTAAATCAGCCTGACCCTGACTGCCCACAGCACCCCAGTGCCTCCCCCCGGCCAGGGACTGCCGGGCAAGAGGAGGGGGCTGCAGTGGTGGGCTCACCCCTCCTGGCCCCTGGAGATCCCTGTGCCTGGCTCCAGAGACCCCCCCGCCTCCCCTTCCCCAGCCCCATAACACTAACAAGCCTTATCAGTAGGATTTACACCTCCTTGTCTAGGAACCCATAGACAAGTCTACGGACTCGTTACCGGTGTGCATCCAAATCCTTAAAGTAGCTTTAAGTGCTCAAAATGATCCACTTACTCATCAGTAATTAATGATATCGGACCTGGGACTCCCCATGCCCTGGAAGGGGAGATCAGAACACTTTACAGTGGGGTCCAGTTGACTATGAGAAGAGAGGGGGTCAGCCTTTCTGCAAGTCCTTGGCACCTCCTGGCCCTGGCGGAGCATCCCAGGAATGAGGAATAACCAGTGTAGCTGGCAATAATGCCAAGGAGATGGACACCTGGGAACAGCCACTGCTCACAAGAGCAATGGTGGGTTGCCTTTTTTTCATTGCTGGGTGCCATGTTAGGAAAGGTCCTTTGGTGCAGAGCTGTGCCGGTCAGTGAAACACCAGTTCCCAGGTGCTGTGGGAGTGAGGGGGAGGAGGGAGAAACCACAGCTCCTGGGTTCAGGTCTCGACCCAGCTGGGAGGCATCCGAAGTGTTGAGACTTGGAGCACCCTGCAAAAATGAAGGAGTGAGCAGCACCTCCAGATGGCAAACCACACCTCCTGGAGAAAGTAGGGCCTCAGGGTAATGGCATCAGGGCACTGTTAGCTAAAATCTCCAGTAGCACTCAAAAGCAAAACAGAGACTTAAAAAATAAAGTTTATTCTAGAAAATGGTGTCTCAAAGCCTCATGTTTAAACTCAGCATAAAGTGTGGTGCACGAATGAGTACATTGTTCTCAGTGTAGTCTTACAGTATCATTTGCAGGTCCCGATTTTATCACCAGGGAAACTGGCAGATGTCCACGGTGCACCCAGAACTGCAGAGATGAGCAGTGGCAGAAAACATGTATTTGATGTGAACGTTTATTTTAAATCCATGAGACCACCTTACAGCAGGCAACAAATCCAGCCTGAGCCAGTGAAAACCATTCCTTAATTTTTTAGCATTTATCTCCTTACCTCTTTGCTGCCTTGGCTGGTTATAGCACCCATCGTTTTCTGCTATGTCTGCTGCTCTCTGGTGACCTGCCCATATTTTCCAAAATCATGGCCAAGGTTTTATTTATTTTACCAAAGGCTTTTCCAGGTCATCCATGCCTCTGCTTTCCAAGTGGTGCCTGTGATGCAAGCTGCTGTGGAAGCCATGGTGGTAGCACCATGAAACTTTAGTGCGTACAGTTGTGGACACTGGAGAAAACTCCCGAATGGACTCAATGGCCCCTCTCATGGTTGTTTCCTGAGGACCAGGTCAAGATCCTCTTTGGTTGTTCTTGTGAACTTCCACAACATGAAGGACAGATGTGGTATCAGTGCTGAAAATGTCTATTTTTGGATTGGTGCTGATCAGGCTACTTTTCCACAGCTTCTCCACTCTGTGGAAGTTATTTGTTACTTTTGTTGTTCATTACTTGTCCTCTAGCAGTGTGTCATCACCTCTTCTAATGTTTCTCGATCTACGCCAAGGATTACTTTTGGGCCATTAATAGCCACAGATTTAATCTTCTCCTCATTGATAAACAAACTAATTTGTTCTGCTGCATCTGCTAATAGCTATGTCTATGAACTATTAGCAGCTCTTAGGTGCTATTTTCTCTTCTATCTTCTCAAAAAAATATGTGGCCAGTAATATTTTAATGGGGTTAAAAGGAGCATACCTGTTTTTTCCATCTGTATTTATAACCTTGCATATGCTCTTCCTAAGATGGAAAAGACTGTGGGAGCTTTAATCTAGAGATAATGAAATTTGGTCTATTTTGCTTGGGTAGCTGTACTTGTGTAGAGGTTTGAGACTGTAGAGGGGGACTTGAGCAAGGTGCAGCCAAAGCACTTTGCAGCTGCAATGGTCCCACGTGAGCTGGGCTGGCTAAAGGTCAGCGTTTACCGGTTGAGATGTGTGATGTGCTCAGGATGGGTGGCCAGAGGGTTTGGGTTGCAGGAGGCTGTTCTCAGAGCCACAGCACACCTAGGAAACTCCCTTGTTCTTTAATGAAAGCTACTAGCTCTTTGGAGGTGCTCCCTGAAGCATCTTCTACCAGTGAGTGGTGCCGATGTACTCACAACCCTCTCTGCTGTTGGCAGCTAACCCAAAGCTGATGGAAACCGATGGGTAAGACCTGCTTGGTTACACTGACCTCTGAGTTGCACCCTCAGTTTTATGAATCAACCCTTTGTGCTCCAAGCAGCAAGATAATGTTCCTGGCCTGGAAAAGCCTGGAAAATTGTGAAATCCATGGCCTGGCAGGAGCATATCCATTGAGCTTGGCAGCCGACAGGGCAATGGGGATGGCTCACATGCCCTGCACCCAGGCAGCCGCACAGATTGGTTTATAGAAGCAGCTGAGATTACTTGTATCCCAGTGAGTGGCCCCCTTCTCTGCTTGCACAATGCCCCTTTTGAAGCAAGGGCATCTCTCATTGTGTGGCTGATAAGTTGCAGAGCCTCACCCTTTGCTATAGCAGCCCCCTTTCCCTTCTGAGCCCATGGCAGCTGCCTCACCCACCATGTATCTTGGGATCACAGGACTTGGTTGCAAGCATTCCCATGATTAAGCACCCACTTAGGTGCCAGGTTCACCTCCCTCTCCTTCATCTCATGCCACTGCTGCTGGCAGGGTGGTCACATGCTGCTGCTCCATGGATGCTTGGACATGGTGTCAGGAGCACAGCTGCTGGAAACCACATGGAGACAAGGAGCACTGAGGATGCCAGCTTCCCTGTTTCCCAGCTGCTTTTGGGGGTGTAGACCCCTATGGTCACATCAGGACTGTATTTCGGCAAGCTGCTAGCACAGTGCAGGGGTGCACTGGCAGGCAGCAGCTTCTCTGGGGCTATTTAGTTCGCAAGCCACCGAATTCACCCTCCAGGGAAAATGAGGCATGTAGTTGCAGCTGATGATACTCTCTGCTCTGCTTTTGGGGCAACATACACCTGGAGATGGGCAGAACAGCCGGTGGTGGGGATGCAGGTGCTCTCTGAGAACTTGCTTGCCTTCAGACCTGGCCTTTGCTGTCGCTAAAACTTACACAAACTTGTAATCGTTAACTAGTTCTTCCATAGTGGGCTTGCTATTTTTTCAGGACAGGGTTCGAAAATGCTAGACATCTACAGTAGTAAAGATTTTATTATGCTGGCAATAGACTGTAAAACTTGATTACATGACACTAGGGATTGCCTAAACTTTGTTCACACTGATGCAACTGCTCGGCGTCAGAGGGATGTGAGTAAGGAAGGTGGCTTCAAGTCACGTCTGGAGGTGGTTTAGCACGAAGGGCAGGAGCCAGGAGAAGCCCACTCCCACCCAGCTGCACCCTTCGGCCAAGTGAGCCCAATGTGGAGCCGAGGACCTGGAGGGTCACAGGAGGCATGTGTTATCAGAAATGATGGATAAACATATGGCCGGTCACTGCCTAATCACGTGCGAAAAATAGGGAAGCCCAACCTGGAAAGAGAGAGATGAGATTTCTCTGCATAAAAAACTTTTCTGTTGAGAAATGGACTCCCCTGTTGGCCCCTTCTCTCAGTTTGCTGCTGACATGGGACTTTTTCATCTAAGTCAAAACTTTCCGCAGTTTATATCCAGTTTATATCCATTTATATCACCGCTAGCATTTTTCATATTTCAAAGGACCATTTATGGTAAGAAAATATGATTTCCAATAAATAATCAAAGTGATCATATTTTGGAAGGGGAAAAAAAAAATCATAGTAGGAAACTTTTGCAAAAAAAAAGATTGGCCCATGCTGAACTTTGAGCCAGCATGATATCTTTTTTCCTTCCAATAAATCTTCTGGCTTATTTCTGCACCCAAATTACAGTGAGCCAAGAGGGATTCCTGAACACTTGGGTACAGTCAGCCGTTCCCCTGCTGGGGCATGTTGCAGAAATACCATGAGTTTTTCAAAGCTACCTCCAGGGTTTGGTTTGCCTAGAGTAAGAGAACCAACAGACTAATAATATGGCACTTCCAACACAAAATAAAATAGCTTGGGTTTTTTGCTACATCAGTGGACTAAACCATGGGGAAAGGGAAAGACCATCAGGGAAGCTATTCAGAAGGGAGAAGGTAGTGAAGGTAGCCTACTTAGAAAGTCCCACCATCAATAAAACACGAGTTCAGGTAAGTTCAGGTAATGTTCAAAAGTGCAAGAATGAAAACACTAAATGACAAATCTCAGTGTGTGATTAATCTGAGGATTACTCTGCTCTGGAGCCTTTCCAAAGCGACCACTGGCCTGAGGTCCATTGGACCTCATGCATTGTGGTGACTGCAGGAAAACAACTGCTAAGGGGATCCATAGGGTAATTCTGCAAGTTGTCCCCTTCATGTGAGATGCTGGATGGGGGCTCCCTGCTCTGGAGGAAGTGTGAGTGGCACAAGGCTTCTGCTCCTGGCTTTGTCAAATTGGGTAAAATGCCAGGCTTTATCCTGTGTGGCTGCTAATTCCCCATCTTTTCCCAGGAGAAAGAAGGTCTGAGTAAGTGAATTCCCTGTACTCGTATCTTGCTGAAACCTGAGACCCTCTTCATGGGTATCCACTAGGTCACTCAAGTACATCCAATATCTTTTTTTGAGGGGAAGGGAGACAGATAGTGTTACACATTGTGCAGAAATGCTATTAACTGTAGTTGAGCATCACGACTTGGATTTATTAGCACGAGGCCGAAAGACCTACATGGCAGGGGATATAACAGATAACCTTGTCTCACATCCGTTTGAGCAAATGACCTGTACGCTTAACAGAGATTTAGCACTTCTCACAAGCTTTTTTGCAATCACAGTCATTTAGCAATCATATGATACTTCATACTTAAAGCCATGATAGAGGCATATGGGACTTCCTACCTCCTAGATGCTGATGGATGAATTGCTTTAGCTACTCAAGAAATCAAAGGTCTGGCTTGAATCTCGAGATATTCTGCTGATTTTGGTGAACTTCCTTCTGATTTATACTGTGTATGGATAGTCAGCCTTATTCTAAATTGAACAAGCAGCAGAGTTCAAACAGATGAAAATGTCTCCTTTTCAATGGTGCTGAGCATTTGTAGTCTCAAAATTGAGAGCAATGAGAAGTTTAAAGATCATCTCACCCCCATCATTTAAAATAGGCCTTTTCAGTCTGGGGAAAAAAAAGTATACTTTAAACACAAAAAGGTGCAAACATGCTATTGGCAGCAAAAAAAGCTGAGTACCAGAGGTAAAAAAAATGGGATAATGTTGTGAAAGAGAGAGAGAGCTAGTTCTGTTGCCAAATTAAGACAAATTAATACAGGGGACCACCCCTCACTCATCATCTCCTATTAAAAGTGAATTTACTAGCCAGAATGGAGATAATCAGCTATCTCCTAGTTTTCACTGGGATTTACCAGAAATGTTTCTTGGTGTCAAAAACACAATTTTGGGCCAAGCCCCAGAGAGATGAGCTGAGGTGCACTGAGCTCTCACCTGTAAACAGGAGAGACTGGGTCTCTGCTCTGCTTACACCCAAACAGAAATTTGAAGGGCAGATGAAGGAAGGGACCTGCCTTTCAGTGGGCAAAGGGGAAAGACATACATACCAAATTTCGCATACAAAATTTCAAATGCTCTAACTCTGACCCCATGCTCAGCTAGAGCAACTACCTAAGGTGTCCTACCCAAGGTGTTATTCCTTCCCCAGCCCAAGCTGTGGATGCGTGCCTCTCGCTGTGCACTGCATGGCCAGCGAGTGGGGCCACAGATAGCCTCAGCACAATAATGTGTTTTCCTTCCTTGAACACCTGACAGTAGCATGGTCTCACGGACAACTTGGTCCCATCACTGCATACTTTCCAAGGTGATATTAATCAAACAGATTAACATGTTTGCCTTTAATTTACATTTCAGAAACAGCTGTTGAGCCACCTCAATGCCAGCAGTGCCTATTGCCAGCATTAGTGTCATTAGTAATCATTGCAGATGTAATAGCATCATCATCCCCTGCTAAAAGGGTCACTGATGGCTCAGGACAGAGCTTCAAGAAAGCAAAAAACAGGTCAGATGAAATGAGATGGAAACTGCAAACTGTTGCTTCTATCTTAAATTGCATAAAGACCTGTTGATGCTACCTAGAGGGAAATTAATGTGCACAAGCAGCAAAAATTTTGGCTGGAGTGTCATCAAGGAGGTGGGGCTCACACTAGCTCTTGTGTCACTTGGGCTAGTGTAAAACATATAAATATTGGAAAGAGAGAATGGGGATATCACTACCAACCAACCAGTCTTCATTTCTCAGAGCAAACTTCTCTCCATCTCTTGCTGCTGCTTCTTTGGGTAAGTCTGATTGCCGCTCTTTTGCCTTCTACTTGTTTTGCAGAGCTGTTTTCTTAAGTAGATGTAGCTGGTGGTGACAAGTGCTGGCTCGCTAGTCCAAGAAAATGAGGTCTCCTCCGGTCTTTAAGCACATTTGTTTTGGGCCATCATCATAAATAACAGCCCATTCTGACGTGGTAGAGAGGGTTTTTCTTCTGAAGGTGTCTGCTGATCTCAGCTCTCTTAGCACCTATGCTATAGGGCTCAATGAAATAGCTCTTCCAGTCTAGTTTGGCTGTTTGGGGGAACATAACATGGAGTATTGATGTGAACATGTGAATGTTCACGAATAATCGTTAGCCACTTACTGTGACTTGTAAAGTCTGATGCAGAAAGCTCTCCTTTCTCTCTCAAGCTATGTAATCTTTAGAAAATCCATCTACTACTTTGATCTCATTTTCACAGACATAAGATGCTTGACAACAACCTGTTTCTCCCTCCTAGACCTCCCTGTGTCTCCTCTGTCTCTTAAACCTAGGTCTCACCCTGATCACCATGGCTCTCTGGATCCGATCGCTGCCTCTCCTGGCCCTTCTCGCTCTTTCTGGCCCTGGGACTAGCCACGCAGCTGTCAACCAGCACCTCTGTGGCTCTCACTTGGTGGAGGCTCTCTACCTGGTGTGTGGAGAGCGGGGTTTCTTCTACTCCCCAAAAGCCCGACGGGATATTGAGCAGCCTCTAGGTAAGTTAGGCTGACCTTGAACGCAGTTATATGCTATGAGATGCAAAAGGCAACAACCACCTATCTTTGACGGTGACACCAGGAATGTCCTTGATGGGCAATGCCAGGAATACCTTTAATATAACAACAACATCACATTTCCAATGAAAAGCTCTTCAGGTTAAAAAGGCAGATGGGGTGGCAGGCAGGCAAAGAGAATTTATGAGGCAAAAGGAATTGTGGCTGAAAACTCAAACTTGTCCATTTCTTTTTGTGGCCATTATACCAGCCTGGGAGTATACACAGAAAATAAAGGTGGGATGAAGTCAGTAAGCCTCCTTTTGCCCTGAGACAGGATCAGTTGTCCCCATCCTATTCCTGACCCATGCTTGTCTAGTATATTCATAAAAACCTCCAATAAGGAAACTTCTTCTGCCTTCTGAAACTGCCTGTTTCCATGCTTAACTGACCTTCTTCTCGAGTGTTTCTTCCCCCTATTTAACCTGAACATGCTTTACTGTAAATTATTTATTGTGTTCTTTGAGAGTCTACTCTTTTCTTCTTTGTGACTGCTTTTCAAAATATTTGAAGATTGTTCCCATGTCTAGTTTTAACCTGCTCTCAGCTAAATCCCCTCTGCATCCCTCCACTACCTTCTTAAGTCATATTTTCTAGGTCTCTGCAAATTGTTCTCTATTTGATCTGCATCCTTTTACTGACTGGTGATGCCTGGGAATCATACAGGACACCAGCTGAGGCACGGCCAGTGCCTAGTAGAGTGACCAAACTGGATTAATGATATTACATGGTTTTTTACACCATGTTCCTGACTACACAGGTGGTTTGCCTTTTTCAAATCAGCACTGCACTGTTGATTGATAGTGATCACTGTCTTTCTTGAATGCCTTGGCCCTCCAATGGGTGGATAAGCAGTCCTTGAAGGACTGCTACCACAGTCAGACCCTCGTCCTGGATGTGCAATGGATGGATGCAATGCACAGTGGATGTGCAATGCAGTCTTCCTGCCTACCTTTACCATCTTTCTCATTTCTTACTGAACAGCATCCCATTTTTTCAGTGTTTCTGTAGTTTCAAACATAGTTTTTAGTGCTAATCTTGCTCTTCAAGAGGCTTGCAGCCCCCAGAGCTTTATATTGTCTCTTATTTAATGGTTGTGAAGTGTTGGTGGAACTGCTTTTGTTCCTCTTCTCAGGACTCCTGTATTACTGACAAGTGCAAGAGCGGAGAGGCAGGAGGAGATGACAGTCCTACCCACACCCTTTCAGTGCCAGGTCACTTCTCTCCTGGTCCAGCACTTTCTGTCTGCAGGCAGTGCAGGTGGGATGAAGCACTCCAGAGAGCTGCCCTTCAACATGGTGTCTGTATCTAGGTGGGGCCAGGACCTGTAATGCTCCAGCTGTAATGCAAGGATAATGTCTCTCCTGGAGATGGGCACCTGCAGTTCTTCTCAGCTTAGCTCCTCTGTAAATCCAGGAAGTACACTCTCTCTTCTGTCTTCCAAGCTATACTTTGAATAAATGCAGAAGAGACCCCTGCCAAATCCCAGCCATTTTAACATTTTAAGATGGACCATTACTTAACTCCTACTGACTGATACACCTCTTCCACCAATTCTTTTCCTGTCACACACTGGTTTCATTTGGATCCATTTCCTTCTCTTGAGTATGCAATGATCCCATGAAATAGTCTTAGAGGTCTTTCGAAGGTGAAGCAAGGTAATGTCATAGCAGAGGGTTTGCTATGATTTTTTTTTAAATAGCCAGCTGGGCTTTGGTTGCTCCCTTCTCTGATGATTTGTTTCTGATGAGCACCATGAATGGGCTGGAAGTTTTGTTAGCCAATTCCCTAAATACTGCATTGAGAATTTCATCAGAGCCAACCAGTTGGAAAGTATCTGAGGACTTTCCACCTCTTGTTCCGGGATTTTTGCCTGAGCCACCACCTCTTTGTCACATAAGCTTGTTGTTTACAGTCTGCTCACAGCTGGCTTAAAGGATGAAGACAAGTAAATCACAAAACATTGACTAGTTGTTTCCTCTCCTCTTTAATGTTGGACTAAACCTTTCCTAAATTTTCCTCCTAGCATACTAGCATAACGATTTCTTGTTACTCTTGTGCCTTGTTCATTGCATCATGCTTTGGGGGCTTGGGGATTTCGCATCTTGTACTGTTCTTTCATATTGCCCTAGAAACCTCATCTCATTCTTGCTTTCCAGGCATTTTCTTTTTGTTGTTAGGGTCTCTTTTCCTCCTACAGGAAAAAAATCTGTTTTATTTTCCATTTTGTATACTTTCATTGAGCAACTAAAACCTGAACAGTTCTGTCCACAAGTTTTCAAGTCCCCACCAGCAAATGAGACGTTCTGTTGAATTTTGTCTTTGTCCAAATGCACAAATTCATCATTCCTTCTAAAAACTCATCCCCAGCAGTGAACACAGACACACACAAACACTTCTGCCATCAGCTTGGGGCTACATGCAGACAGTCAACAGGAGCAGGCTGTTCAGGACCAGTTGGGAAATGCTTCCAGACCCATGAGTGGATGGTCCTTGCAATCCCACCTATGTCCCAGTTGTTTGTCCGGGCTCCCAGAAGAGGGTAACTCCCAGAGGGGGTGTGGAGTCCCAAGCAATTCATCTCTCTGGAGTAGACAAGCCCATTTTACTACCCTATTTAGTAGCTGCAGGGAGGGTGCAGGGTTTCTCTTCTTCTCCACATGCCTGCCTCAATGAAGCCCTTGTCCCTCACACTGCTGATATCCCCTCAGCTCAGCTCCTTCTAAGCACCATAGGATCAATTTGGCACAGGAAACACAGAGCCTGAAGGTGCTACAAGCAGCATCAACCTGGAGAAACTATTGCAACTTCTTCCCCATTTTCCAGCCAAATCTGGCTTAAAAATCTGGTGTCTGCAAAGGGGATCTCTGCAGGGTGCAACAGCCAGGGCTGATGCTGTCTGATGTCCCATGGCTTGTCTTTTTCTTCCCTGGCAGTGAGCGGTCCCTTGCATGGTGAGGTGGGAGAGCTGCCCTTCCAGCAGGAAGAGTTTGAGAAAGTGAAGCGAGGGATCGTTGAGCAATGCTGCCACAACACATGCTCCCTCTACCAACTGGAAAACTACTGCAACTAGCAGCGTGGCCAGCAGCAGGGAGCTTGCAGGCCACAGGCAGAAACACGCACTCACACTACTGCACCTTCAAAGCAATTGAATAAACATTGTGGATCTATTTGAAGGACTGCGCCAGTTCATGCATCCACTGCTTGGGGAGGGGGCACTGATGATGACTTAGGGTGTCATCATCTGTGCTTGGGTAAGGCAGTTTTAAAAAGTCCTGGAGCCACCCATCATGCTACACTATTCTCCTGTCCAAATTAACTCCCTGGGAGGGAGGGAAGGAGAGAGGGAGAGAGGGAGGAGAATTACGCAGCACCGGAGCATGTACACAGAGCTGGTTACCCCAGTACCCAGGGGGTGAGGAGGAGAGGGCAGAGAGGTTTGAACGAGATTTATCTTTCTAGGGAAACATTACAGTGGGATATCTGTGGCAATGTCATGCTGATCAGCTTCCTGCAGTTCACAACCCAAATATAGTGAGGCAGCTGGGAGACCGAACTTCCTCAGCTGTGTAATGGAAACAGTTCAGATTAAGCAAAGAATTAAGTCACCTATTAATTGTACCCAGAAAAATCATGGACGACAGCCATGACCAATTTAGAAAATGTGTCCAGTTCCCCTTTCTGCTTGTGGGAGGCCCAGGCAGAGTCCTTGCTGTGGGACGTGCTTGTTGCTCTCAAGTATTTGACAGATTGTGTGCAGAAAGCGGATTTCATTCAAAAGTTTTGAGTGTATCAGCCAAGAGCTGGGCATTCCAGGGCAGTATCCCTGACCCTTTTCTGCAAACCTCTTTTGAATACGTTTCCAAGTTCAACATTTTCTGGAGAAAATGCTGTCACCTCAATGTCAACTGGGTGGGATGGCAAGGAGCATGGGGAAGAGTCATATACCCCCTGCTGAGGGTCTCCCATGCCTGTGTTGTGTAAGCCATGCAGGAGGTCCCCATGGGATGGGCACATCCTAGCAGAGGTGGCAGCCATGGCCGGGGCTATATTTTGCTGGTGGCAAATTTTGAAAACTGGTCTGAGAGGAGGCTGTGGTTTTAACAGCCTCTTTTCACAAACTAGATTCAACTGCCTCTCTCAGAGCAGTGCAGATGGAAGCTGCAATCTCATACCTACCAGGATGCATTGCTCTTATTCTTATTATGAGCACAAAACTGGCAAACTGAAAGGCTGGAAGAGCAGCTGGAGGAGCTGCTGAGAAGTCAGAACCATAAAATAGGAAATCAGAAAGAACCAGTGATTCCCTGTGGTGACCATCCATATGGGCTTCCTTGATGTATCCAAGAGCTTGTGACAGGGGGTCCCTCCTGCAGCTGCCACACCAGTGCTGCTCTGCTGTTGCTGCTCCCTCAATCACCTTTACATCCCCCTCCATTGCCCCTTCCTCTGGGCCCTGCTGAATATTCCCAGCAGCAGAGCTTGCCATTGTGACAGGCACCTGTTTGACCTGTGACAGGCCAAAATCTTGTGGTTAGGAAGGCATGGCAAGACACTTGCTATTTCTGAACTACTTGACTCCCACCAAACCACATTCCAGTGGTGTCTATAGGGGTGTCCTTAGAAACAGTTCTCCTACCTGTCATGGTGCCACATGTGATCAGGACTGGTGTTACTGCAATAAAAATAGCAGATATGTTTCTCATGGTAAGGCCACCATCATATTCAGGCATGCAATAGAATTCCAGCAATCCCATCCATCCATCCACCCGTCCATCCCAAGATGATACCACCCTGAGCCCAAAGGCACAGAAGAGATGCTGCCATTGGGTGTGCTTGTACAGTCTGGAGGAAAAGCACATCCAAGAGAAGTGTTCCGCACTATGGTTGAAAATCCAAGGCTTGTTGGAGTCAACTGGACTTGTCCTGCATCACCTAGGACCAAGATCCTGCACTAAGCATCAGGGTTCCATGGAAAGAAGGCTCTTCTGGAACAAGAGTGAAAATTTCTAGTGCAAATCTGAGATTTCTGTCTGTACCTACCTGACAAAATTGTACAAGTCTGTTGATGGGAAAGGTTGGAAGCATGACTACTGGAAGAGAAAGAGGTGGTGTAGGAGGAGCCTTGAGTGCCTGACTGCCAGAGTGGTACTTGCACTTACCCAAGCATTGCGTAGTGGTGATGGAAACAGCTGGGAGAAGTCGGATACGGCAATAAATCCGTGGAGGTACCTCTAACTTCTCTAGAAACAGGGCACATGGGTCAAACTGAGGACAGGCACAGACCTGAAGGTCTGGAGCTTTCATTCATAATATCAGAGATGCATCTTGCATTTCAGAGATAGTTTGCATGCATTCAGCACCAAAGGGACCAGCAGTCACTTGCAGAAAAGCCGAGCTCCTGCAGCAGAGCATGGTGGTTCCTGTGTTTGTCCCAGGGCTGTTTGTCTGCTGGCATTCCCATCCCAGCAGCAATGTTTGGGCAAAGATAGCTCGGCAAAGATGCCCAGCTCGTTTCCTGCCCTGTGCCATTGTTTGGTTTGCTCATTTGTTTGTTTGCTTTTTCTGAATGCTCTCAATTAGGGCTGGTTGGGAAATTGCAAATGCCACGTTTCTCGCTGGAAAATGTTGATTCATCAAAATCAGCACTTACCGCAGGGCCAGACTGGTTTTAGCAAGGCAGAATTTGAAGGGATAAAGGGACGCGGGAGGTTCAGGTGCCCATTCTGCAGGCATCAGAGCTGGGATTTCATCCTCTGTGCCCGATTGCCCAAGACCACATGCTAACCGCCAGGCTCTGGGCTACCCCAGGGTGGACTCATCTTCTTTTGCTGAAAAATTCCAGGAGGTTTCAAAAAACATAGAGTGGGAATTGTTTTGAAATCTTAAGATGTGGCAGGACCATCCTCTCCTACCCAGCTCAAGATACAGTCTGCTGGTTTTGCAGCAGGTTTGGATAATAAGTGAGATGAGGGTCTGGATATACTGGGGGCCCAGCTGGTGATTAGCTGGGGCTGGAGCAGAAAAGGGAAGGATGAGAAGCTGAAGAGAGAAGGATGAGGAGCAGAAAGGGGTAATGATGACCATTCTCCACTATTCCCTGCCTCCTGGGAAGAGAACACAGCAGGTGTCTCAATGAAGGAGGGAAGAGGAGAGGAAGGCGGCGTGACCACCCAGGGTAGGAGAGGAAGGTTTGGCCCCATGTCTGCTCTGGAGACCCAGGCATTCTGAGCTCTCTGCAGAGCACATGCAGCTGCTGCTGTTCTCTTCCTCCCCAAAGCAAGAGCTGTCTTGGAGGCGTATGGCATACAGTGAGCTGCACTACTCTCCAGGAGGTGCAGGAGAAAATACTACATCAGTTTAAAAGTGGCAGAAAACCTTAAAAAAAGGAAGAAAAAGTCCTTATGAATATACTTCGCTTTCCATAACTGAAAATAACATTAAGGGCTTGGACAGGGACGGCTCTTCACTTTTTAGAAGCTGCAGCAAAGTGAAGGCCAAAGGAGAACAAAGGTACTTTTTCCCCTTTTTTCTGGGACCCCAGGGAAGGAAGACTGAAGGCAACCCTACACAGTTCCACACTGGAGCACATGGCTCCTCAGCTTGCAAACGTGATGCTGTTGGCTCGCTGATTCTGTGCTGCAGTAAGGTATGCAGTCTTAGCCTCCTATCCCACCCAAACCTGAGGATGGGCAACAACCCAGAGTGTCCTTCAATGTGTTCCAAGGTGAGATTTCTTTATAAAGCCCCCCCTCAAACCTCTGTGCACTTGCCCAGGCTGTTCTCTGCTGTCAGATATGCTTGGGAGATGCCAGATCTTATGGATTCCTGCAGGAGAAGTGACTCAGGGACAGGGAATGCTCCATCCATTGACCTCCCTTCCCTCTTCCCCTCCTGACCAGCTTTGCATTGTGATCTTTGGGAAGCAAATGTATCCAACCCCCTTTATTCTGACTCAGCAGTTGCTTTGAAGTGATTTTTGCGGTAGCGGTGGGGCATCATGCCCAGCAAAAATATCTTGGCTCTGCTACTCTTGCAACAAACTTCCAAAGGTCTCATGCTAGTGGTGGAGGGCAATTTGAAGAGAATGCAAATAAAGACTTCAGTTCATTCATGCTACTTGAATAGAGAATTGAAAGCTGAGCCACAGAGAGGATTGCAAGACAAATTCTTTGGGCTGCTGAGTTGTTAATGCTGCCTAGAAAAGAAAGGACCAAAGTTGTCCCTGTGTTCCTTCATGTGTGAATCCTTACCCAAAAGGGCTCCACTCCAGTTTTGAGGAAAGGGGCCCGATGCCGTCAGAGAGGGGAATGGAAGGGAGCTGCTGTGGGGCACTGACCAGCGGGGTCCATGGTGTCTGGGTGACAGACCATGTCCTCCAGGTTGCTGGATGGGCTGCATTGCTCTAGCTTATCTGGAGAGGAAGGGAAGGCTGTCACTTTCCTGGAGCTAATACAACTGTATTATTTCCTTTTCCAGGAAGCCACAAATAGAATACCATCTATTCCCCTGGGAACTCAGAGATTCACTATATATAAGAAAGATCCAGGCTATTCCCTGGGTTTTATTTTTTTTTAACCATCTTATCAGCTTTTTAGGAAACTCTAAACCTGCTTACTACGGGTAAGGTTCTCTCCTTATCTGCAGGGCGATTTCTTAGTAACTGACTTGCAGTGATGATGAGTTGGAAAGCATGCACTGAGCAGATTCAGTGTTAACACCCCAAATTCTCTCTGATTTAGACCAACCTCAACAAAGACATTTATTTTGAACAAAAACCAGCCCTTCTTCCTTCTTCTTTCACCCTAGGCAGGAAGAAAGCATCAGGTCAGGCTATAAATTGATCTGGAGAGTCATTGCTAGCACATTGTTTCTGGGTGAATTATTCCTGCATGCAGCAGGGAGGAAAGAGGCTGTTTTTTTTTCCAAGCCCAATGCCAGGCTGGTTCTCACATCCTTCCCGGTTCTGTTGGGCAGAGCAGACGGGAGCAAACCCGGGACAATAATGGGAAGCAAAGCAAAGTCTGTAGGAGCACACAAGGAAATGATGTGAGCCTTAATCCTTTCCCTCCATCCCCAGCCAGCTTCAAGACTGGCAGTAGGAGGTGAATGAAGCATTTGGGCTCCTCCAAGCCCCTTTCTGGTACTGAAAGAGCCAGCCAAAAAATGGTTTCTTTCTTTTCCTGCCTGGTAAATGCCAGGATTTCCAGGATGCGCGTGGTTGCTCACACTGAAATTTCCCACAAAATGTTTTCAGATTTTGGAAGAAAATGGATAACAGAAATAAATTTGGCTTTTGATTCCCTGGCTGTTGTCATTTGGGCTTTGCAATGCTGGATCTTGGGGGTGGGGGTGTTTTAGAGAACTGCCAACTTCTGAAATGTAACTTTTTGTTGGAAAATAACACAGCTTCCTCTTTTCTAATCAGAAAACGGAAAATCAAATATAAATGACACCACCCACCCTACATTGACAATAAGCCATTCTGTGGAAGTTTCAATGGAAAAAATTTCTACCCTTTTTTCCACTTATCAGAAACCTCCTCTGCTCTGGAGGCTGGGACCCAGCAGGGTCCTGGTTCTACAGATGTGCCTGCTGGAGATCTTGCACACCCAAATTTCCAGCTTTTTCTATCCGGTATGGGAACATTTGGGGGAATTTTTTAAACTTATCCCAAATAAATGGTGTCTCGTTCACTGGGCTTCTGCTGATTTCAGTGTGAGAGAGAAATCATGGAAACAGCTCAAGACCTGACCCGTAAATGCACATCCAGGGTGCAAATCACAGCATGCTCCTCTTCTGCCTCTGAAATTACATTTCAGTCACTTTTTAAACATCTGCAAGCTAAACCTGGATGCATTTTTACAAACACTGACACCTTGTACTGAAATAATGAATTCCAGACCCAAATGAGGAAAAAAAACCTGGCCCCACAAAATTCTGATAGACAGGTTATTTTTCAGACCTGGTCCCAGTGCAAGGCAGGTAAGGCAGGTATCCAAAGCACGTCTCTGTGCACTCACGTGTGTTTTGGTCGACCAAAGCGTGGGTACTTCCTGACGGGGAGGAACTGGTGGTGGAGAAGGGATGAGGTCAACCTCCAGCTCAGGCAGCCACGGTGGGGTGGGGGCACCTGGCTCAGGCTGGCTTGTGCAAAGGAGGTGGGAGGACCACCTTCTTCTCTGAGAAAAACTTCTCAGAAAGTGCTCCTCCAGCAGCTCCTTCACTCCTGCAAAATCACTGACCTCACCTCAGGGACACCAAGTGGCACCGAGCACTGACATCATGCCTGTTTTTCCTTTATGGTTTTGACTACAGACCCCCAAAGTCATTCTTGAGATGCTTTCCCTTAATCTTCACCCCATGGAGCCATTGCTTTGACTGCCCCATTTTGCTGTGCGTACCATTTAAGAACATAGGACTGGGAGCAGCTTTCAAGACATTCGCCTTGGCCCTTGCTAACCTCCCATCACTGTGCCGCCTTCATCTCCAAAAAGACTTTTTACATCCTGATTTTCTTCTTTATCCTGTGTGCAGCTTTAGTTTCTGGAACCTTTCCTGAGGAATTCATCCTCTCCTGTTGAGCTTCACAGTCCTCACAACCTGGAAAAGATCCTGAGGTTTCACATATCTGTTCGGAGCAAAGCAATTATCCGTGGCTCTGTCATTGAAATAGGGCACCACAAAAATGCTGGGAATCTGTTGAAGACAGAGTCCTACGACAGCTTCCCCTTCTTCTGCAGTCCCAGCTGTTGCCAGGGGATGGAGCGCCAGGCAGCCAACAGCTGGATGCAGCAGCCCTACCTGTAGCTGCCGGGCATCACCATCTAGGTCAGGGTCAAGTGGTATGGGCACCAGGGAACCCCTGAAACAGGGACAAGAAAGATTATTAAATACAGACCATACAAGGATTTGGAGGAAAACTTGCTGGAGCTGTGATGCTGGAGTAAGACTTAGTACCAAGACCTTGGGAGCCAAGGGAGCTGGGTCAGCAAGGAGATGGCTGGAGCCCTGCGAGCAAACCCATTGACTCATGGGCTGTTCCAGACGGTGATACCAGCCCTCATCATCGTGGCCAATGACCTGGAGTGATGATGAGTTGGATTGCTTCTGCTCTTGCTCTGGTCTCTTTATAAAGGTGGTATTTCTCCAAGGAGGATTTTGGTTGTGTTTCTGAACACAGCTCTTGAAGCTGGGTCTAGCAGCCCGGCTCTCACACCCCAGAGCACCCTCATTGCCAGTCCAATTATCACCCTGCCTTGTGCTCTGGGGAAACTTTACCTGCCCAGTGTTTCATCAGATACAGCATATACCTATGGAGTGTTTTGGATCAGATGGGCATGTGTTTTCAAGACAGTAATCCCCTTTTTAGAAGTCCTAGGTCCACAGCAATCTCCTGCCCCAAAGAGCCAGTGCAACAAAACCCTGGGCTCTTGTGGCTTGCCCTGGCACTGAAGGACTGCCAGGGCACAGAGTATAAATGTTAGTGTTTCAAACAGCTCGGAGATGTCTACCCAACCAGCATTATCACTGGGCTGGTACTCAAATCCTCACTCCCGCCTGCTCACCAGGCATTTGATGGCATCACAGTCCTTATCCTCAGCCGCGACACAGCTTTGATCAGATATTCTGCTGTTGGGGATAGCCATTACCACAGCTGACATCTCTTCCCGGTGAGGATGAGGCCCTAACGAGGGGTTATGAAATGATGTTGCAGCCAGCAGAGGGAGCGCTCAGAGTTCCAGCTATGCACCGGGATGGCTTGGGAAGTGCCGGGAAATACATATTAAACCCTGGCTGGAGCAATAGGTTGCTGCAACAAAGGTTCACCCTAGCTTAGCCACCAGCCTGGTGATGCTCAGCTGCGAAAGAATGGATCTGGCCCTGGAGATATTGGGTACTGGATGAGCCAGAGATCAGGATGCCCACTGAGGGACATGCTTGAGCCTCTTAGACAGGTCATTTTGCAGCACCCACTCTAAGCTATCAAGTGAAATTCCCCCATTAATTCAGTACTAGGTTTGGGGCTCCCACAGTTGCTTTCCAACTCAAGTAATTTCTGCAATTCAATTATTAAGGAATCATTCCTATAGCATTTTATTTCCAAAGCAATTTATACCTCTAACCCAGCACCGGCTTAGTCCTGGTGCCTCATGTTGGTGCTGGAGCCAGGAGGGACTTGCAGTCTGGGAGCTGCAGGAAGCTCGAGTGTTTTAGGCAGAGCTTCATTTGAATTTAGGCCAAACAGAGCAGCACACAGCTAATTTGTATTACTTTAGTGAATTAAAGACTTAACATCTGGCAGTATGTAGTATCTGTAACAGTCTCTTATCTTAGGAAAAAGGTCTAAATTTTTCTCCATGAAATGGCTCGGTGATGGGGGATCCTCTCCGCTCACATACAATAATAGAAATATAATTAGTTACCCAAATGCACATCAGCAAAGACCTGTGCCCAGTCCCCTCCTAACCATGCAGATCCCCCAGGTTTTTAAACTAAGACTCTTTAAGAACCAATGGGCAATTTTGCAACTTGTGTCTACACAGATCAGAAACTAGAGAGAGTAATGTAACTAAGTCAGGTGTCTCTGGGATTGAGTCAGGACAAGCCCACAAGGGGATCCTGATGTGGATGAGATAAATATGTCATTAAATCACTTGCAGAGTGAGGTTATGTAGGGAAAGCAGAGCACTGAGTGTTAGGAAGACGTTGTGGATGATGAGCACAACCACAGGCTGATTAACACCCCTTGCAAACCTGATAAAAAACAATGGGCCACATTTTCACCACTAAATACATCAGGGATGAAAGGGAGCTCCATGAAGAAGCAGAAAAGAGCATCAGGAATGACCTGACCTGCCTGAAAACTGCCTTTCTGCCAGAAAACAAAGCAGCTCGCTGTACTTACTTGGAAAAAGGTTGAGAGAGACTTGGTGACAACCAAGAGGGTGGGTGTGAGAAGAGTCCTCATGATGAACAGTGGCCAAATGCCTTATAATATTTAATACCTGGAAGGTGAAGTTAAGACCATCTGGACTGGAATGGTGTTTGGTGGGCAAAAGACAACTGCTCAGTGGGACATTCAGTTGTTGTCATGAAAGATTTGCATCACCTGAATCAACGGAAGATGAAGCTGTTCAGCAGGACCCAGTTGCTCACCCAACATCTGGGGTCGCATGTAGAAAATTCCCCTTTCTGCACTCAAAACTTGTATTTGAGACTTCCCATGTGCCTGATGCTCCCACTGCTGCTCCAGACCCATTGCCCCTCTTTCTGCTTTGTCGCCAGAGAAGAAGGTGAGGTGGCAGTGAGTATTTACACCCTACAAATAGAGGGTGTGGGAGCTACTGGGGAGTCATGCTATTGCTGGGAGGGGCTCCTCTGAAAAGCAAAGCAATACACGGATGAGGCATGGTCAGTGAAGGTCTCTGCTGGAAAACAATTCTCTTTTGCAGCCCATAGGCTCCTCACATGACAGTGAAACCTGCCACTAGTGCAGGCAGCCTGCTGATGTTACTGTTCCCTTCCCAAAGCCAGGATCAAATGAGGAGAATAAATCCCCATGAAGGAAAAGAGAAGTACTTGTTCCCTCTTCCCTGCACTTGTTCTCCAATTAATCTTCCTCCCTAGTGAAGAAGAATTTCATACAGCTCTGCAGCAGAAGACACTCTCTGCCTTATCGATGATGTGTCCTGTTAGCTAGTCCCAGATCTTAGGTGGCAATGCCTTGACCCAAGACAGCCTGGTATTTCCAATCTATAGCTACTTAAAATACAATCTGAGAGGAGAGCCAGCACTTGCTTGTGATGTGGGTGACTCCTTCAAATCTTGAGCCTGTCTTCATCTCAGCAAACCAGAACTGGCAAGTCTTCAGAAAGGTGAGGTGGTGAAAGCTGCAATGGGTTCAATGAAGAAATAGGGGGGAAAAAAAAGCAGTGCAAAATACCTCAAGCAGTTATTTGTTTGGAATTTTGTTAAGGTTAGCTCCAAATCATCAGGCACAGCCAAGCTGTCAGCAGATCCATTTTAGGCATGAGCAGCCCTTTAAAATTTCCACCAGTCTGAAACTATAATATCCTCCACACATGCTAATACAAATCCCCTTTTTGACTACTCCTGATGCCCAGTGCAGAAGTGAGAGAAAACTTCATCCCCCAGGACGGTGGGAGCTCTGGAGTGATGCCTTTCCCCTTGGCCACCACACCATGCCTCTGTAACAAAACCTGCTTTGAAATTCATTTTATCTCACTATTGCTGATCACCAAAGCATGTATCCTCTGGACAGCCCAGCAGAGATGTGGGCACCAGCATACGTGTCCTGCCTGGGCACTTGCCTGGGCGCTCGCCGGAGCACAGTGAAGTTCAACACACTGGCAAAGGTCCTGCAGGAAATCTCTTGTGGCAGCAGCAGCACCAGGGCTGCAGATCCCCTGACCTCATCACAGAGCTGTCCTTCTTCACTCCATCCAGGATCCTGGTTTGTACACTTTGCTTTCCCTCCCTGACAAAGTCACAAACTCCAGCAGGGTGGCTGCAGAGCCTGGGAACAGCCCCTGGAAGGAAGGCCCAGGGGAAAGTGATTGTTGGAGACAACCAGAGCATCTTGTATCATAAAAAAAAATGCCTGTGGCTGGGAGGCTGGCTTCTCACAGCCTGTGCCATGGCAAAGCCAGAGAAGAGGCAGGTGAGGAAGTAGCCACTGTTTGGGTAAACAACGTGGCAACAATGCCCTTCCAGTCAGGCGCCGAATGCCACAGCTGGCTGGAGCAGGGAGGTTAAACTGAGGAAAGTGCTCACACCCCACAGCCTGTTGTGTCCAGTCTGAGTGGCTCTTGCAGCATTGCTTGGTTATCCTCGCCCTTGCACCACTTCCATCTCCCACCCCACCACCGTCGAGTTCCTGCTCAGGGCAGACAGGTTCAGGATGCAGGGATGCTGCTGCCTGCAAGAGAGCTCCATCCTCCCTCTGGGCTTAAGAGCTTGCAATGCTCTTGCCCCTAGAAGATGGTATTTTAAAAACACCACAGGATCAATCCTGGTGCTGGAAACAGGTGCTGGCACGTTTGGTAACTGGAGGCTACATGGCAGTGGCAGAGAGAACAGTCCAGAAGGTGGGAACCACTGCTGAAACCCTCCAAGTGTGGTGGAAACTATTTCCATTGCCCCAGCCTTGTGCAAGCTAGCACCGTTCCCTGACTCTCGCCTCCCCATGAATTACCATTGACCAGGGCAGACGCTCCAAAGCAATTGTTGAAGCTCAAGGGATAGTTTCCTATTTTATTGTGGGGATCTGGGGCTGTTTTGACTCCAAGACCAGAACCTGGATTTGGCCGTTGCTATCCTGGGAGAATCCTGCCCAGAAAAGCATGCTTAATTTAAAAGCCAAATGCCAACATCCCAAGCTGGTTGTTTAGACTAACTGAAAAGTTTTCAGAAAAAATCAGTCTGACTTAAATTCCACCCCCTTTCCCCAGGAGATTGCTCCCTATCTGGTTACGTCTCCAAGGTGGGAGCAAAGGCTTCGTAGTGAGTCATCTTTTACTTTGTATACCCTAACAGTGCTATTACTGCTTTCATGTGGGTCTCCCAGAACAGCGAGGGTGGTGGTAGGTGGGAGAAAGCATCCATGAAACAGGCATCAGCCACCAGAGGGATTTTGTGCCCTAATTGAATGTGATCAGTGAGGCATCCCCAGAAAAATTGCCCCACCCAAGACACTTCTGACTTGGGACTGGACCTGCTGCCCTAAACGAGTGGGGTCTCAACACAGGGTTGGGATGGGAGCTCTTGAAACACTCCAGTGACTCAGGCAAATATGAGATGACTCTTATGTATGTTAATTAGGGAGTGAGGGTAGTACTCAGCCTGCCCGAATGAGCCTGAAGCCCCTGGGCTGACTCACTGGAAATAGGGAGGTTCACCCAGAAGGGGACACCAAAATGGCTTGTAAGAAACAGCAGTCACAGGCACTCATCACCTCTGATGACGGGAGCCCTGGAGTAGGACCCAGCTGGGCTGGCTTGAAATCATTCCGCAGCCTCAACACTAAGATTTCCTGAAGGGAAAGAAACTTTCCTCTCAAAGTCCCTTTTAGGAGATGCCTGTGATCTGTTGCTAGATTTTTCTCTCTCCTGGTAGCACATACAGAGACAAAAGAATTCATTCTATCTCTAGAAAACATCTTTTCCTTTTTTTTCCCTTTGGAGAAGAGGTTGTTCCAGTCTGGCACCGCTTGTGGTTACTGTGCTTGTTTTGACTAAAAAACATCCGTGTGATCTGTACATATTTTAAATGGTTGCCTTTAATGCAAAAAAAAAAAAAAAAAAATCTAAACAAAATTCTGTGCAACTTACTTCCAAGCAAAACAAAAAATCTTCTGCATGAAGATCTACCTGGTAGACAGAGATGGCTCAGCTGGAAAAATAAAGGGAGGAGTGGCAGGTAGATTTGAACCAGGGACACAGTCTTCCATTGCTGCAATGACACTCACTGATCATTAATCACATCCAGGAATTTGCATAGCTGAAGAGGCTCACCACAGCCACCTCTCATAACTAGGGATGCCATAACCTGGGGACTGCTGATAACCTGGGGACTGCTGAAGTTGAAAGCATTAGTTCCACTAATTTTGTGTTGTCTCTTTGAACATTTGGTCGTGTAGGTGTCTCAACTGCTCTCTGGCTACCGTGGCAAGAGCAGCATGTCCTGGCACTGAACTCAGATAAAGGCAGAAGGACCACTGCAGAGTGATGGAAGGCTGTGCTCTGCACACCAGCAGTGTCACAGGGAGGGAGGAGACACCTTCAGCTTGTATGGCATTAGGAGGTTGATTGTAGGGGCTGCATCCCACGAGCTTCACCAGGAACAAACTCTCCAAGAGTTAGAAGCCCGGCACCACGGGAGGTGGCTAACGATGCGTATACCCACGTATAGATTATGCAGGGAAAGGCTCGTGGGGGGTCTCCCTTGGCCCTAACGATATCTTGTGTTGCAGTTTTCTTTAAACTGTGGGGAAGTTGGATTAGGTGAGGAATTCCACAATTTCTTAGCTTTTCAAATAACATGTCTGAGATATCACCCAGTCTGACTCGAGCTCCCACCTGCCTTGGGAATTTGGTTAACCCTTTGCCTGTTGACTTCAGGGCTTCCACTGGGGCTTCATCAAGGACCTTTTTGGACATTGTTATCTCTGGCTGATGAAAAGACTCAGGCGGCACCACCAAAGTGGTGCCAGAAATAAGGCGTAGCATCTGAATCACCTGCCATTTGGCTCTACCTACTTAACCAAGTACTCGCTTCCCCCTCAGCACAAAAATACATGTGTGCACACACACGCACGCCTGCTTGTGCTATGCAAGCATACCACCTGCTGTTTTGAAAAGCTCTATGTATTTTGGGGGGTGTGTGTGTGTGTCTGTTTACCTTCATAGTAATTAGTAATTAGCTTAGCAGTCCCAAGAGTCCTACCTTGTGAGGTCTCCTGCTCCAGGAACACCAGGATCTGCACAAAAACCTTGCTTCTCCCACCAGAGCCTTTCTGAAGCACCACAAAAAAGTTTTCCCCTGCATCACACAGGATTGCATTGTACCCATTGTACCCATTGTCCTGCAACAGTAGTTGGAGATGCCAACCCAACCTATACGCTTGTCCTTGGAGGTTAAATAGCCCCAATTGGTCAAGAGGTGACAGTAGAGATGAGGCTTTCAAGGGTGTGGGGTCACAAATGGAGCCGTGTGCAGGAAGCCGTCTCCGTGCATCTTCCACCATCCCTCCACCCACTGTCCCCATGTGAGAGACCCTGGGAGCCTCCTGCCAGGACGAACTGGTGACATCCCTAAACCCACCCTGGCTGGGTCCTGGCTCGGGGCACAATCCTCAGCTCTGCTCTGCCAGCACCACACCACACTATCGCTTTGCTTGGTGGATTTTTCAGCGGCAGAGTATAAACATTGCTAGTGAAGTGCACTTAGTGTAAGTTGCTTTGCCAAGTGCTGTTGCCTCCCCTCCTTCGTTATGATTATGAGAGAGTGTTTGGTTTAAGCAAGAAAACAAATTGCCCACACCTCCTGCCTCCCCGTGGGTGTCCATCACCTGTGGCAAGGGCAGCATGGTCTGGAGGAGATGCTGACAGCACAAGTGTCTGTCTGTTTCAGGAATGGGAATGAGGGGAGTCTGCAAGCAGTGGGGACTTTACTGCAAACTATTGCCAGACGGGGGTATCAAAATCCCAGCTCCTAAGGGAAGGAGGCCAGAGGGGACAGATTTATTCCTGCCCTGAGCTGAGAGATGGGGATGCAAACTGGAGGAAAATGAAGCAACTTGCCTGAGGTGACATGCAGATGCAGTGATGGAGGTGGGCTGCACTTGGGGCATGGGAGCCCTGTGTGACCTGCCCTTTCTCCCTACATCCACAGCTACCTGCCCTGGGATCCCAGCCTCACATCCTCCTTTGGGATCTTCACTGCTCAGCTCATACCCAAGGATGCCAGTGGCTGGTCCCAGCAACCCCTTTATCCTGGCCAAAAAGCCCACAGCCTGAAGGAGTGATTGGGTGGCCCCCACCAGAGCTGGCAACTGGAGGTGGAGATGGGGATCCCTGACAAAGGGGGAAGCTGTGGCCTGGGGGAGATGCTGCCACCCAGCCCTCTGCCTGAAGACAATGAGAGCTGCAAACAAAGACTCGAACTGAAGCACAGCAGCAATGCAAAAAGAAAAAAAAAAAAAAAAACGAAAAAAAAAAACAGAGGAAGAAACGCCTGAAAGATACATAGCTGGGATTCCTGAACCCCTCAGAGGTATTCGGGCTTAGCCAACAGGCTCAGGATTTTTTTTTCAAAGCCATTAATTACACAACAGAGACATATCTGCACCACTCCACCTCTTCGTGGTAAATAAGGGCCCCACATATATTCCCTAAAATGCATCACTCTCTGCACTCAGTGCCATCACCTTTTTCAGGCACTTGGAAAAGTAACCCATCACAGGGTGATACTTCCAGCTGGCTCTTGCATCTGATTTTGTGTGGAGTATTGGATGGATGCTCAAAGCATGTACCTCCAAAGGGCACGTCTGAAATTCTTGAGCTGCATCAGTAGTGAATGCTGGAGGATATGGCGGAAGGATGGAAATACTCACTCACCTGGATGCCCACTCACCTGGGCAACTTTGCTGAGTGAGCTGACTGCTTGATGAGGCCAAGGGGGAACTCTCCAAGAAGCTGCACCAAGTTAAAAACAGTGCAAGGACTGCATCCACCTCCAGCATGGCCCACCTCAGGTATTGCCACCAGGCACTCAGCAATGTCTGTTCTGTTGAAGCTGCTGGAGAGGACCTCGGCAGCAACTGCTGTGTCTCTTTTTTTGAGAAACAAGAGTATATTAAGAACCCACCTACTTTTGTTCATGAACCCAACCACATGCAGCCAGACTGACCAGTTCATTCTGATGCTCCCAGGAACACGATGAAACAATTTTCTCGTAGAAAATCGTAGAAAACGATTTTCTAAGGGTGAACCCTGAGTTTTCCAAGTGAGGGCAGAGCAAAGCAGTGTGAGTGAGGGTGTTGTGCTGGGTGGATGAGACACAGACGGCATGGTGTGCTCCTGCTCAGAGGTGCGTGGCATCCCTGCAGTTCATTTTCCCACTGCTCAGCTCCTCACCAGGATGCCCACTACTAGTACTGCCTTCCCACAGCATCCTCACCAAGCTATTGTGCAAGGAAACAGCCATGGGGTGCAGTCTTCAGCCCAGAGAGTTTCTAGTCCAAAGGGTTGCCCACCACCTCCCACAATGCATTTCATTCACAAGCTGTTTCGACTCAGAGCTTGCTCCGTAGACCCATATTTGCACAGTGCTATAAAGAGCCAACTTCATCCCCTGGTGCTTGGAAGAACTAATTGTACCCACTGGAGCTTTTATTGGTCCTTAAATGAGCTTGGACCTTTTCTTGCCCATTATATTCTAGTGAGTATTTTCATGGAAATACTTTAAAAAAAATAAAATAAGGAAAACAGGAAATGGTGATGTGCTTAGCTGTTAATATAGGCACAGACCCATCTCCCTTCTTTGCCACTGTATGTTGCACATTTTTGACACAAATAATCAGACAAAACCTGGAGCCTTCCAGCCTCCCTCTGCAATGAAAAGAAGCTGGGGAGAGGGTGGGCACTTCTCTTTGTCTGCCCTGTTCCACCTTTCCTGAAAATCACTTTTGGGAAGATGTTGGAGTTCATTTTGGCAACCAGGGATGACCAAGAGATGTTTGCTGTTCCATAGATGATGGGGAGAAAGGAGACACCTGTTTCCCTTTCTGGGATCATCTGACTCTGGGACTCTTTGGCCTCTTCCTCTGGGCCACGCTGCAGACAGCATCCCAACAAGTAGACATACCAAATTTCACTTGCTGAACATCATTTTTCCTTTTTTAATTGCTATCTCCCACTCAGCCACTGTGAGACCCTGTGTCCTCCTTCCCACAACCTCTTGAGTCAAACAAGGCTGCTTAGGCTGGAGCTTTCCTTTAATCACTGGGGATGTTGTATTTTAAAAGACACTACAGGAATACTAAGTCTGTCCAGCCCACAAAAAATGCATAGTTTGTCCTCCACATAAACAGGGGTGAAAACACTTGTGCTTTTTACCAATGTCACAAATTCCTCTGGCACAGTGCAATAGCTTACCTTGGAAAAACTTCATTTTTGCTTTGCTCAGCACCCTTCAAGTCCTCAGAATGCATCTGCCAACACCCCTTCTGAAGTCCTAAGTCCAATGAATGCTCCAAGGCATTGGTGGACCTGGGCTGGAATTGCTACAGGAGTCCCTCTTTTGCTCTGATTATGCCAAAAGCACATCCTCTGCTGATGCCTAAGGACATCCCACTTTCCCCCTGCCCATGTAACAATCCTGCAGCAGAAACCCCTCTGGGCTGAGTGTCTGGCCCCAAAATGTTCTTCCTACCCAGGAGTGCCAAGAGACCTGAGCAGACTTGCCCAGCCTCTGTTCTTGTTTGCTCCTTGTTGACCAGGGCTCCAGGTGAATTATTTCTGCCACTCTTAGTTCTTTGACTTCAATTTCACACAGGGACATTCCATATATCACATCCCCTTTCGCCAATGAATCTCTCCTGTTCCAACAGTTTAGTGTGCCCTGGGATCAATATATTTTAGCAGCATGCAAGGACACAGTGTTATTGCCAGGTTCCCAGGTTGTACAAAACAAAAGGTATCACTTTCTTAAAGCCACTGAAAAACGCTCTGGGCCAAGTACATTTATTCCTCTGCCATTAAAGAGCTGTGCATAAGACTCTGGCTAATCACTCTCCCTTCTCACTAGGGATGACTTTTCCTCCTCAATAACAGGAGACCCAAACCCATGGCTCATCTCCACCTTCCCTTTGTCTCACCTTGGACATCTCAACCTGTGGTCCCCAGGTCTGTTGGGCATGTCAGTAGAGCCATCTGATTTCTCCCGCTTGTCTTCACTCTTGACATAAGAGAATACATTGTGCTTTACAAACTGGGAAACCTTTGTAATGGTGTAGGCACATGCACCTCAAAGCCCTGTTCTGCTCACCTTGTCATTTGTAGTATAATTGTGAAATAAGCCAAACGAGCATCACAGGGTGTCTTGGTTGGCCTTGGATTAGCTCATCTCTTTCCTCTTGGGATTATAGGTGGAGAGGAAGGGAAAAGTCATATAAATGTCCCTTTCCCTGAAGGCATCTGCTTGGCTCAGCTCACCAGCATCATTGCTAACATCCACCCTGGCCCATGACCACTGCATTTCTGCAGCTATTTACATTCCTCTGCCTTTGCTGAAGCTCGCATCCCCTCTTGCAAGGTCCAGGCTGGCCCAAGCTTTCCTATTCTTCCCCCTTTCCTTGGAAAGCTTTCCGGCCCATCGCCACATGTTGGTGGCCACCCACGAGCTGCTTTGATCAGCTCAGATGGGCAGCGCCGTCAGGGGGCTTTGCAGCCTGCCCAGACACTTCCACAGCCACTGCAGCAGCAGGGATTTTCTCTCCGAGTTCCAGGCATCCCTTGGTCATTTCAGGGCACCTTTTAGATGTTTCCTTTATTCCAGCTCCCACTTTATATTAATTTAGTTTCAGCTCACTTTGGCTGACTTTGCTTTGCAAACGATGTCCTTGTTCCTTGTGAATTTAACAGGGAGCATGATTTTTCTCCCGAACTATGCCAATGATCATGGAGGTCAGACAAACGCAAGACACGGTGGGTTATTTTTATTCCATTTCCACTTGTTTCAGGTGATGCTTTGCTGTAACCACAACAGCTTTCAAACCAAAGTGCTTCCTGGGATGCTGTGTTTTTGCAAGCCCCTTGGAGGTTAGTCCTGTGGTCCCGAGGCCCTCCTCTCTCTTTCCTTCTGCCTCCCTGTCCCCGGGTTAACTGCGTCCTTGGCTTTACTGGTCCTCCTCCTGCTCTCCTTTGCAGGCCCTCCTTGCAGGCAATGCCAGGGGCTGGAGTTTGGGGTGGAGGCAGCTATTGTTCCAGCTATCTGCAGTGTAATGTTCCCTATGACTGTATTAAATGAAGGGCGGAGGTCACACATCCCTAGTTTAAATTAGGTTTAGGCTGACCTTTAACAATATTACACTCATGGATCCTCTCATAACTCACCGAATAAACTCCCAGAGGGTTTTACCACCTCCCTCCTTTCTTCCTACTGTAAGGATGCCCGAGGCTTAATGTGCTTCTCTCCAATTTTGCTTTGATTTCTAATCCTATCCCCTTCTCCCCCTTCTTCTCCCCCCCCAAATACAGATATATTCACTCCTTTAAAGGTGGGGAGAAAGAACCTGTTCCTTTTCTCTTCTGGGCGACAGCTCTTTCTTTTGTGTCTCTTTCTTCCCTTCCCCGCCCCCCTCCTCTTTCTTGACACAATGCACTATTTATTTGCACTGAAGGATAACTAAGAAGCAATTAAAAGATCAAAAGGCACAAACACAAGTAGATCCAGTGGCAACTTGTGGGGTTTATTTTGCTGCTGCTGCTGCTGCTGCAGCTTCACCAAACTGCTGCCCTGTTTTTCCCCCAGCTGGAGGGACACCTCTCTTACTGGGTCGCCTCTTCCTCCGAGCAGACTTTTTTATGATCGCTATTTTTCACCCCCATTGTTTGCTATTGCAGTTGTTTACTGGAAAATCACTTGTTTTTCTCAGGGAGATTAACCCTCCAAGCTTTCTTTTGTCTACTCTCAGGAGGTCCTTGTGGTGAGCTGGGGGAAGGGAAGGGAGCTGGGCTCCTCCAGCTATTAACAGTAGCTTAGAGCCCGGCTTACCCCCCTGCCAAGGTTGGGTCCTTTCCTTTGATGGGGTTTTGCTCTCGCAGTGAGGAAAGGTGGTTGCTCTTTGTAAGGAGACCAGCTCTGCCGAGTGGTTTGCAAGGACCCACGATTGGGATTTACTAAGTCCTGGGCATCTAGGAGAAACTCATAAAGCCAAAGGTAAGCATTGAGGGAGATGCCTCTTTTTGCAAGAAGCTTGGAGACCTGACACATACCATCAGATGCTCAGTGTCTTTGATGCCAGGCCACTTCTTCACAGGTTTAAATACCGATGTAGGAGCTGAGATTTGATGCTTGTGTTTGAGTCTGGTGGGCATGGAACAGTTTTCTCAGCATCACATCTCTCTCCCAGGTGTGCCAGTGTTTTGGTTGAGGCCCACAGCCCTGACACCAGGTCCGCTGGGTGGCATATGCAGCAACAGAGTCCAAGAGAAGCACAGCCCAGAGAACAGAAGGATGCTGGGGAAGGAAGGATGCCCAAAGCCCAGTGAGAAAGGACCAGTCCTGCTCACATTGTCTTGGGCTTGTTGAGGGCAAGTCTCTTTGGAACTGTACCAAGCCCCCATCCTTGAAAGAAAAAAGTGCAAAACTGAAAAAAAAAAAAGTTTTCTTTATTGTATGTTGGGGTGAGGGCTGCTGCATCCTTGTCCTTTTATGACATTACCTATGGCAAGTGCTGCCTGAGATGGACCCACCTGCTGCGTGATCTCAAGCAGCTCTGCTCCTCTCCGCACCCAGCAGGGCACCTGCCCGTAGCACAACCTGGGCTATGTGTCCCTGCAAGTGGGCAAGCACCCGAGCAGCAGCGAGGGTGCGGGCTCCTGGGGGCTGGCCGGGGGCTACCTTTGCCACTGGTGAAAGCAAGCAGGGTCCCTTCTCCTGGGACAGCCATGGCTGGGCAGATCTTTGGGAGAAGAGGAATTCTGTTCAATGCAGCAGGGCGCAGCTGCCATGCAGCTCCGGCAGAGCAGCGGGAGCGCCTTCAGCCCGTGCTGCTCCACAGCGAAGCCTGGGAAAAGTCCCTTTGGCTTAAAGGCAACTGTGTTCAGCTTGCAGAAGCCCGCAGGAAGCAGAGGAGACCTAGCGAGCAGGAACCGCTCCGAGAAGGTGCTTTGCAGGGTGCAAAACCTTGAGTACTGCTGCCCTGTGGAGGGGGAGCATCCATGTTGTCCACACGGATGTGCACGGGTGGACGGGGAGGCTCACTTCTGCTGAGGTGGGGGCTTGTCTGCCCGCATTGGGGCGCGTAACACGGGGCAGGCGTGCAAGCCCGGGGGGTGTGTGTGTGACTGGCACTCCTGAATGCCCGTGCCTTTGCCAGGGAGCTCTTCAGAGCAGTTTGGGGGCCAGCACGGAGCACAGCGGATGGCGCAGACACCTGTGCCCTGTGCGCACCTAGAGAGAGAGCCCCCAAAGCCGGGTGGGCAAAGCAATCTCCTGCTGCCCCATCTCACTCCCCGGGGCTGAGGGCTCACCCACCCGGCAGCGAGAGGTGCTCCGGGGGTGTCCCCCAGCATTTTGGGCAGAGGCTCAGAGCGCGGACCCCCACCTCCTCCCCTCACCTGCGGGGGTGGCAGGAGATGCGTGCAGCCCCCGCACCCCCGGGGACGGCCGGGGTGGGTCAAAGCCCCCACCTGGGAGCAGCCCGAGAAGAAACCGTGCGGCTGAAACTTTCTGTCCCCTCTTCCCTCCCCGAGCTGGACTCCGGAGGGTTACGAGGGAGAAGGAGGGAAGAAAGGAAGGGAGGGAGGGAAGAGAGGGGGTTAGACCGCTCTGCAACATTATTGGCTGCGTGGCCGGGCTGGTGCTCGCTGGGGAACTCAGAGCATGCCCATTGGGGGGGTATAAAAGGGGGGCAGCCGGAGCGCCCTGCCTGTCTCCTCGCTCGTGGGGCAGCCAGCCGGGAGCAGCGGGTAGTCAGGCAGCCAGCCCCTCCGCCCCGGCCAGGGGGACGCAATCAGTAAACACAAAAGTGAGAGCCACCCAAGGGACAGCCAAAGCAGAAGGAGAGAAAGAGAAGGGGAAAAAGAAAAAGAAAAAAAAAAGAAGAAAAAAAAAGAAAGAAAAAAAAGGAGGGAAGAAAACCAGACAAAAAAAGGAAAAAGAAAAAAAGAAAAAACACAGAAAGAAAGAAAGAAAAGGAAAGAAAAGAAAAGGAAAGCGCTCGCTCGCTCTCTAGAATAACAAAATACCTGATCGTAACAAAATAACATCCTTCAGACAAAATCAAGCAGGGACTTGACATTCCAAAAAGGCAAGGCGAGGAGAGCGAGACGGGGAGCGGGGAAGGCGAGCCAAAGCCGCGATCGCTGCCAGGGCAGGAGAGCAGCATGTCAAGCGCCGGGGCACACACGGATGAGCGGTGCCGGCAGCCTGCCTTCCTCCCCGGCCCGCCGCCGCCGCCGCCGCCAGAAGTTGAGAGCAGCAGCGGCAGCGCCAAGGTAAGCGCCGCTCCGCGCCCCTTCGCGCCGCGCCTCCGCCGGCAGCGGCGGGCGGGCTCCCCCGGGCCGTGCCGTGCCGTGCCGTGCCGTGCCACGCCGGGCAGAGCCGTGCCATGCCGCGCCGTGCCATGCCGAGCCGCGCCGCGCCGTCCCCACGCATGTCACTAGAGGGACCCCGAGAGCCGGCCCAGCCTCGGGGCTGAGCGGGTCGGCCCGCCGCCGTGGGGTGGGTGCGCGGGGTATCCCCCCCGGGGGCGCCCCGCGTCCCGGCGGCAGGGACAGCTCGCCGGCTGCCCGGCGCCCGCGGCCCCCCCCGTCCCGCACCTTGCAGGGGGAGGAGGAGGGATGATGCTGGGCGGCGGGACAATTGCGAGCGATTTGCGCCCCCCCCCCCCCCCCTACTTTGCGCGCCCCGCGAGTGGCGGCACGGGGACGTCCCCGCGCGGGGAGCCGCGGGCGTGCGGGGTCGGCCGGCGGCATCGCGCGTGTGGGGCAGCCGCGGGGCGTGCGGGGGCCGGGCGGCGGGGCCGGGGCTATGCGAGGTCACAGGCAGGGCTCCGCGGCCGCCGCTGGCCGCCCGTGGCCCTCCCTCCGGTCCCGGGGCTGTTTGGGGAGCGGGGAGGCGGCCGGCGCGGTGCGGGGAAGGGACAGAGAGTTCCCCGGCTTCGCAGAGCGGGGAGATTGTTAAACTCATCTTCTGCAAAACACTGCGGCGCGTCGGGTCTCGGAGGGATAAAAATACGGAGAGGAAAAACAAGAAAGCGCAGCCAAAATGGAGTGAGAGTTAACGGTTGGCATGCAGCCTTCGACTTTGTGTGATTTTTTTTTTTTATTATTATTTTTTTTCCCTTCTTCTTCCTTCCCAGTTGCTTTTCCCTACAGTAATTGTTTTAAGAGCGCAACTTGGAAAGATTTTAGCACTGTGTTGAGCAGTAGGGAATTGGGGCACATGAGGAAACTCGGATTTAGCGTAACTGTACCAGCAGATGTGGCTGCCTCGCCTCGAGCCAGTGGTACTTTAGTGGGGCTGCTGATACGCCAGGTCTTGCTGAGGCGGCGTGGAGCAATCGAGTGTAAAAACAAGGTTTGTGTGGGTGGTTTTAAATAGACACCTCGGGAGAAACGCTGCTTTCAACCCTCCAGTGGAGGCTTCCTCTCCAAAGTCTGTAGTTTTCTTCCAAATGCCGGGATGTGTTTGGGAGGCTGAGGCCTGGTTTTCTTTTAGTTTATTTGTTGTCAGGTTGCGTGTGTCTGTGTTTTTTCCTTTTGCTTCGCAGAGTGCAGCCTGTTGGGTTTATTGTTCCTCCTCTTGCCTTGATTTAGAGTGGAGTTGAGGAGCCTGGGTCGTGGGGTTTTGTGAGGGTGACTTTGTGCTAAGGACATCTGGAGGAATAAAACTGACTGACACTTCTGATTTGAGCTTCACTGAGCTGTTTTGGACCCAACTTGACAATTTTGGTGGGGGTGAATGGGTCAGAGCTGTAAATCTTGCTCCATGTTGTCGACACCCACACAAGTTCACTCGGCCTTTCAAAGGGGCTATCCCGGCTCCTGTGAAAATTCATTAAGGGATAAAAGATTTGACACTGCGGGTCCCCTCCTACCACCACATGAAATTTGAGAGCCAAAATGTGTCTGCGTGTGTGTCCCAGTGCCTTTTCTGACAGGTGATCCTTTTTGCAGCCCAGCTGGAGGGCTGCTGCTTTGACCAGGCAACCCGGAGGTGTCAGTGCGTGTCTTCCCATTGATTCCTATAGGCTTAGGAGCAAGCCCGGCTTGCCCCTTGGAGCACCAGAGAAAAGCATTTCTGTACTTTTCTTTTTTTAAGTAAAGCAAACACAGCAGGTGAGGTCTTATTTTTAGAGAGACCAAGGAGTTGGTGCGTTTCCAGCAGTGCATACGAGCACTGTAAGTGGCCCACCCTCTCCCCGTTTGTGTCCTGGGACTGACCTCTCCAATCCTTCTTTGGCTTGCCTTTGCTTTTAGAGGCTGCTGTGTGCCTTTATGGGGTGAAGAGATACTGGCCTCCCCTCAACATGTTTGCGTGAGGGGTCAGGAAAGGTGGGGGGCACCAGGGGAAATCTGCCTGGGTGCATCAGCCTGGCTCTGAAAGGGTTAAAGCTGCTCTGCCAAGACATAAAGCAAGTTCAACGTGTTGTGGGAATATCACTTGCCAGTAGACTCCAGTCACCACAATTTCTGATTTAACAGCTTAACTTGCTGTTAACTTTCCCTGATACACTCCAGGTTTTGGATGGGAATGCAGAAAGGAGGGAGGAACAATAAAGAAAGGAGTTAAGTGAGGCTACTAAAATGGACTTAAATCCCTTCCCTGGGTCCTGCCAGCTGTCTTTAGAAGAGTTAAGCAAGATTGCATTTCCTTTTTTTTATGCAATAAATCAAATGCTTCTGGGCTGCATACCAAAATTTGTGCAATATGTTCTTACTCCCCAGTGGGGTGAGTAAATGGTACTGAATACCCCATTCACCTTTTTCAGCTTGATTTTTCCACAGCTACGGTAGTCCTTGCTTGCAGCCCCGATAGCCACCGGGTGCAGGTGGCGCTACCCTGCCCGCCCCGGCCCATGTCCCGCAGGCAGAGGCGGGAGGCGTCTCTCCCTTGCTCGCGGGACGGGAGGCAGAAAGGTGACCCCCGGCGCGGGACAGAGTGGGCTGCTGATGGGGAAGAGCGGTGAAGACAAAAAAGTGAGGGCTAAAAATAGCAGCAGCATTGCCAGCCTCAGCCATATAAATGTCATGCGAGCCAGGTGCCAGGAATCAGGAGGGTTTTTATTTTTTTCAAGCCTGAGCTAAACAGCAAAAACCCCTGATCCTGGGTCAGTTTTACAGCTCGATGGTCGAAAGTTTTGTGTGTTTTGAAGCTTGCTCCTTCCAGGCGGTGGGTTGGAAATCTCATCCTCTCTCTTTTAGATGAAAAGGGAGGTTCTTCTACAGTGCAGCACTCGGTGGCTCCTCTCCCCGTGGGTACCACTGGGCGCCTCATCCCAGTCGCTCTGCCCAAGATGCAGCCCCAGGGTGATTTTCGGCTGCCAAGGCACCTGCCTCTCCCCGCCAGCCTCCACTAGCCCTTTGCTACCTGGCACCTCATGGCATCGTGGCCCTGCACCCTGTGCGAGGTTGCCCGTGGACTGGGGTGGTGCTCGCTTGGCACGTGCGAGGTTGGCGCGGGTGCCTGTGTCCTGCCCCTTCAGGAGAGCCACGCTGGAAATGGGGTCAGCTCCCTGCCCTCCTGGGGCTGCCCTCTGAGAGGAGTAACACAGAGAGACGATCAGTATCTCTCGCAGGCAGTTGTCGGTGTAGAGAAACATCAGTCTGCCCACTTTATTTTTGGAGGGGTGGAGGGTGGTGGAAGTTAGGATGCACAAACTGGGATGTTCTCCTCCTGCACATGCCGCTGGGTTTGGACTGACGACTTTTTGCCGTGCTCCCTTTTAAACGCTGCACTTCTCCACAAAGAAGTGAGATTTTTTTTTTTTCTTTTTGCTGTCCAAATCCAAATTTTGCAGACTGGGCCATCTGTCAATTCCCTCCTACGTTGTTCTGTTCATATTAAATTGTAATGAAGGCCAGACTGAAGAAAGAATTAGGTCAGACAGGAGGTTTAGTCTCCGTTTTTGGGGAGACGTGTGTTGCCCAAGAGAGGCGCAGTGGTTTGCTTGGCTCAGCACAAGCCTGGATGCAAGGGATGCCTGAGCTGTCCTCTGAGACTTGGCAATAGGACCTTGTAGCACATCGTGGCCTCTTGGCCCCCGACTCTCCAGCAGCTGGACAGAAGTTGTCGATCCAACTGAATGCAGCAAATCCTGAAAAAACCTTTAATGGCCTCAGGCAGGAGGGTGGCTCCGCTGCAGACTTGTCCTTGGGCTCACTCCTGCCACACCACAGCTGCACCAAGGGGACCTTTTCTGTTGGCATGTCCCTGCTGGCTGCGGGCTGCTGAGAAGTTTTTGGTGGTCCCTGGCCATGGATGCAGCAGCCTGTGCTCTGGGAGAGGGGAACGTTCAGCAGTCCCAAGGCATCCAGGAGCATCCCATGCGCAGCAGCTCATGGCTGAGCTGCCTTCTACATCAGCCTGGCAAGGAGAGGCCAGCATTGTGCTCCAATGGCTTGTCTGAGCTTCTCCTGTGCCAAGAAGGCTGCTCTCATGTGCAATTCCTGGGATGGTACAGGGCATCTGTGCAACCAAGAAATTCCTCTTGCATCATGCCGTGTGGGGTCCAAGTCCTTGTTAGGAGGAATTTTGGTGCTCACCTGGCATGCCTCATGCAGCTGTTCCCGCTACCCCCGATTAAAACCATTCCCTGAAGCGTTTGAGCTCTCTGCGGGCAAGTAAGGAGGAATGGCAGGTGGCAGGGCTGATTGAACCCGCTTTGGCAAGAATGAACCATAGGGTGTAGCCTCTCTCCTAGTGGACACAGGGCCTTGTCCCACTTACCTCTCACTGTCTTACACCAGTTACCTCTCGTGCAAGAGACACTTCCTAATAAAAACTGAAGGGTTTTCCAGCCGTTGGTGCGGAAATTTACTCCTGTCCCGTAGCTGAGGGTTCTGTGCTTGTCCTAATGGAATAGAGACCAAAAGCAGTGCTGTCCCACGCTTCAGTGCAGAGTGAGTGCTCAGAGGGACTCATAGGGCTTTAACTCACGATGCTGAAGGGGATTTGGTCATGACAACTGAAGCTGCGTGCAACCTGGGCAGCTGACATGGTGCTTGCACTGGGCCATGGGCTGTGGGTACCCAGCCGTGCTATGATACCCCATTTTGGGAAGCAGTGCCTGCTCTGGCAGCTGCAGTGGGGCATGAGCTCTTCTGCGTGGGTGCTGCTCATCCCTGGTAAGGAGAAGGGAGAGGAAGGAAAGATCAATTGACGTGCTGCACTGCTGACAGCCCCCCAGGAGCCTGCCTAGCTTTTGGGTGAAGCCTGGGGGCTTTTGCTCTGCTGGGTCTGTAGGGCCAAAGTGAGAGGGAGGGGCTTACAGGGTTGGGTTGCAGCTCCATCAAGCTGGAGAGAAAATGCAGCACCGGGTAGTAAATAAAGATTCTTTTTACTTTGCTGCTTGGTTTCTCATTACACAACTGCTGGAGGGAGCGGGCAGACGGCAAGGTGACAGTGCTGCAAAGGGCTGGTGGCTGATGCATGGGAAAAGGGGGTCTTCATCACATCACACACACCTCCACGTCAGCCCTGGATGACACCATTTGGACCCTGTCTGTCCTCAGGGGAGCTTCCTGTCTGGAGTGATGGTGTGAGTGGGCACCCTCCAAGAGACCGCAGTGGAGGCAGGAGGGCTGCCAGGGGCCACCTTGTGTGGGTTGTGCCGAAGTGGGTATTTTCTGAGGATCACAAGTTTTTTTCCACAGAAGGTATCAGGTCTCCCCAGCATCAGATATCGCCCCGCCAACAAAACCTCACTCTCCCCTTGCTTCAGAGCATCTCATCCCTTTCTTTAGACTGGATGTGGAGGAAAACTGCCTTTGTCACCCATGCCACTGAGGAAGCTACTTCTGTAGAGACTGGCTGTAGCTTGTGGGAAGCCAGTGCACAGGCTGCTCGTTAGCCACAGTGTTTGCAGCCAGTGTGAGCCTAATTGGGGACGGGGGGATTATTTGGGTGCTCTCAAGTCCCACATCAGCAGCTTCGGTGGTGGCACTGGTTGATGTGCATCTGCTGCTCTGGCAATGAGCTGCTGGTGCTACCTGCACCCCAGAGACACCAGCAATCAGGATTGGGACGTTAAAAAAATAGGAAAAAGGAAAGAAAGAATGAAAGAAAGAAAAAAGTAGAAGGAGCAGGATCATGACTGTCTTGCTGTCTTGTTAGTTGGAGATCCGGCTGCTGATGCTGTGGCACTGGGGCCTGACTCCAGCAGTGCAGGTGATGCTGCAGTCACGCTGAGGGGGCCCAGTAAACATCTGTCAGCCACTTGATAAAAGAAATTAGAGTGAAAAAGTGTTAGTGGCAAAACACTGCAGCTTTGCAATGCGGTGCAATCACAGCCCAGTGCTGTCCCTCTCTAGGGCACCATCCATGGTGCCATAGACCAAAGCCCCCAGGGTGGGATGAAAGGAGACTGGTGCTACTGGAAAAGCTGGTCCCGGTCCCACTGTATGCTGGTTTGAACCCGGTTTGTTCCCAGTGCTGCTGCCTCTCTTTTCCAGAGTCCTGGAAAGCTTTTGCCAGCCTTGTCTCTGCCAGGACAGGCTGACCTATATGATGTGACCCCCTCAGCCCACCCAGACCTTGCTGCCTCCGTTTTGGCTTTTCTTGCTGCTGATCCCTGTCCTCTTGCCACTCAGATGAGCTCACAACTTGTAAGCACAGCACATTTCTAGCAGTGACAATTTGAGCTATGTGCTAGTAAAAAATTGGTAGCAAGGGTGGCTTTATTGCTGGCAGGACCGTAGCAGGGCCCCGGGGGAGCTGGGCTAATTTCCTGGCTGTGCTGCAGACTTCCCCTGTGACCTTGGGCAAGTCATTTAATCTATCCTGGGCTTCGGCTCCATCTCTGAGCATCCCGGGGGGGTGAGGTAATATTCATTAACTGATATTATTCTAGAGTTGCTCAAATGCTATAGTGATGAGGGCTGGATGTGAAATCCAGCATCTTGGCTGAGTGTTAGTGGGGAGAGGGGATGCTCTGTTTGAGATTCAGCATTGCCCATGCCAGCTGCTGTTTTGCCACACTTCTCGTCGTTTTGAGCTGATCTGTCTGGCCACCATGGTTATTTGGCTGTGTATATACAGTGATGCTAATTACTGAGGGGCTCCAATGCTTTGAACCATTCATGGGTGTTGCTTCATGCAGTGAGGCAGCAGCACCCTCGCTTTACACCTGCAGAAGCTGAGATGGAGGTAAAGATGTTTGCTGGAGCAGAGTCAGAGGAAATCTTTGGGTTAGTTAGCAAATATCCAGGGAGTTTCTTTTTTAATCCTCAGTGCTGGCTGATACCCCCTTGGCTTTTCTTGGTGATGCCTCGGGTGTGTTTCCCGTGGGACCGCTCAGCTCCTGAGGGACGTCTTCTCAGTCCCAGCTCTTGTCAGCAAACATGGCTTGTGCAATCAGCCCCTTGATTGCCCGAGCCTCAGCCATGCAGGTCTCTCACACGCTGGAGGTGAAGGCTGCTGCTCCCTGGCAAAACCCAGCTTTCCTCAGAAGCAGCTCTAGGACAGGTTGAAACTTCGTTTCTGCTTTGGGGGAACACGGGTTCAGGTAGGGCATGAAAACCTGTCATCAGAACTGAAAAAATCAAAAAAACCCCACACTGTTGAAAGAGCACGGGGCATAAAAGCCTTTCAGAGCTCAGCTGAAGTGGGATTTTCCAATGGAAAAACCGCTTCAATGCAAACCTTGTCTGGCCGGAGAGGCTGACCAGCGAGGCAAGCGCAGGGAGCCAGCCTCACACCCGGCGGTCGGCTCAGCGCTGCCCGTCCTTCAACACCCCAACATCTCCGGGCATCAACCCCAGGTGTGCTGGGGATGGGGGGGGGTGTGCATCACCCCGGGGGAGGTGGCAGAGAGGGGTCTCTCATGCTGTGTTAACACTGTGCCTCTGTCCCCAGGTGCAGAGGATGTGTGCGGCGAGGAGGATGCTGCTGCTGCTCCTGGCTTTCCTGGCCTACGCATTGGATTCGGCTGCGGCGTACGGCACGGCGGAGACCCTCTGTGGCGGGGAGCTGGTGGACACGCTGCAATTCGTCTGCGGGGACAGGGGCTTCTACTTCAGTAAGTGCCAGGCAACTGCTGGTGGCAAGCAGAATGCTGCCCCCACACCATGCCCGCCTTTGGGGCAGCCGGGTTGAGAGGGAAAGGAGGGATTTCCCAGCTGTTTGGGATTGCCTCGTACGTGATGATAGGTGAGGAGTGGAGTGAGAAAAGCGGTGTGCTCAGGGTGACATGCACCCACCTTGCACCGGTTTTGGGGACTGTCTGGTCCCATGGGGAAACCGAGTCCTGCATTTGATGCTTGGGAAAGTCACGTCCCTGGGGAGCCGTGGGTGATTGGCTCACCAGTGATGCGGGCGAGTCATTAAACTAATGATGATGTCTGCAGCCGGCTCTCTACTGAGCTTGGGTCCTGGCTTATTTTTAAACCTCGTTGCCTGTGTGCTGCATCCTGAGAGCACGCAGGAGCTGAGCACTCCCTCTTTCTGGGCAGGCTTTGCTTGGGTAGAGCAGCAGCTTCTAGGCTCCTCCCAAAATACACATTGTTGTCTCCTGGCTGCCTGCTGGTGAACCTGTTGCTGAAGAGTGATGTCTAACCCTTGTGCAGAGCAGCTAGTGCAAAAAACCACAGTGTTGCTGTTGTCCACAGAGTGCAGGTGCCTTCAGACAGTTGGCTGTGGTGGGCTTTCCACCAGGGGGTTTGGACACTTAGGGGGTTTGGACTGTTGACGCTAGCAGTACAATGACTTAACTGGTGAATGGGAAGGAGGAGGAATACACCAGTAGCAATGAATGCTCAGTAATCTATGGGTGAAGGTGTCTCGAGTGTGACGGCTTGTTCTGGTGTTCTGGTGTCCTTCATTGCTTGGCAGAGGGAAGACCCCGTGTCTTGCTGCCCACTGAGGACTGAACCACAGAGGGACTGAGTACAGGAAAGATGCAAATCCAAACAGTGGGGAAAAGGCTGGAGATCCCAGCTGCACATAGTGCCACGCATTTGGCAGGCTTGCCTCTGCCTCGAGAAAAGGAATGTAAAAGTCCTTTTCAAGGAACAGGGTGTTTTTTGGAGTAGTGGAGTCGAGAGTCATCTTCCCTGTCATCCCCATCTGCCTGTGCAGTGCACATGGTGCTGCAAAGTTAGGAGACAACCCTGGATGTCCCTTCCCAGCCTGGATGCTCAGGCAGACTTGGCTGATGCTGCCAGCTGAGGCTGGGCAGGGAGAGGTGCAGGGATCCTACACCCAGCAGCAACCAGTGCTGGGGGTGTGTGATTTTGGGCAGGCAGTTGGGCTGCAGGTGGCTTTGCAACCACCTGTGGGCGATGGCCCTGCCCCGTCCCAGCTGAGCAGTGGGATGTTTTCATGGCTCCCCTGGCTGTTGAGGGCAAATGGCACTTTTGGGGACGCCCCGGGCATGCTTCCTTCCTCTCGCAGAGCCCTTCTTCTTCTCATCTTCCCTTCTATGTTTCCTCTGCCAACGAGCCCAGCACTGGAGCTCGGCCGAGGTGGTGGGCCCAGGGCTGGCCTTACTGATGCAGCGAGGAAGAGAACCCTTCTCACGTTCTCACACCTCTTCCGCTCCCTCTATATATAGAGGGGCATCCATCTCTCTCCCGTGGTTTCTCTTCCCTCCTCCCCCTCTCAGGGGATGAAAGGGAATGGGGCTTTTGTTTTATGGACAAAACGACCTCCTTTCACCTCAAATAACCCAGCCACTCAGGCCAAAATAAAAACACTTTTGAAGGCAGATAAGTTGCTTGGTGCCAAGTGGCCAGTCCAGTGCTTGCAAGAAGATTCTTTCTTTTTTTCTTTTCTTTTTTTTTTTTTTTGTCCTCTCCCATCCTCCCTTCTTTTTGAATGTTTCTGGAGTGGTCAGGTGCTATGGGATGAAGCAAAGCTCCCCCCAGTCCCATATTTTAACCCCTTTGACATCTGGCCAGCCTGTGCCACACAGGGCAGAAGACACTTGGGTGATGGCTCTTCTAATGGATGAAGGACATTCCCAACTCACCTCATTTTTTCCCTTTACTTCCATCAGTTGGCTTCATCTTCACTTCTAAACTCTCATGGATACACTTACCACCATATAGGCTCAATAGGTTATGTTGCACTATTGCGGGTTTATGTCTTAAAACCAGGATTGGGTTTGTCATGAGCACTTCTCAGCGTGGGATGTGGGACCAGATGAGCAGCCCGCACTAATGCAGACATTTGTATGGGAAGCAAGTGGCTTGGGCAGCTTTGCCCTGCAGGTTCAGGAGGGCCCTGCTTTCTGGGCAGGGCTTGTTGAAAGCATCCTACTGATAATCTTGGAGAAAAAAAAAAAAAAGAAAAGGAGGTGTGAAAATCCATTACCAGTTTTCTGCTTCAGCAGTCATTTAAGCACTTGAGTAAAGCTCTGCATTTGTACAAGGGAGCACTTAGGTAGCGAAGTTAGCTCTGAAATACAGTGCTGTTTGCATCCATACAGGCAGATGCAGTGTACCGAGGGTGTTTCATCCCCTTGGCATCTGGTGACGGGGGAAATATGCAACTTAGACTGAGGAGGTTGCACTCCCTGATAGCTGGGATGCCCATCTGTCTGCTGGCATGCGGAGTGAGTCCCAGACCCCAGATGCCCTTGGAGGCATCGTGGCTGGCAGGTGCTGGGGGCCGAGGATGTTGAAGAGCCTCTGAGAGCTGCAAAAGAGCTGCACCAACGGGGGCTGGGAGGCTGCAGCACCAGAGTTACCTAGCCATGGCACCCAGGGTGGGGATGGCGATGGCGACATGCACCACACCAGCCCTGTGCCACATCCCAGGGATGCTTGGCCAAGCTACAGCTTTACTCTCCACCTCTGCTGTGATTCCTCTGTGACTTAAGGATTTTGGGGCTGGCTCAGGTGCTGTCAGGGCGGTGGCATCCCATTGCAGCTCTGCTGCAGCATCAGGATCCCCTCTCCCTGCTCCCTGGCACCCACTCCGGGGGCGGTGGAGGGATGATGAGCGCAGCTCCGAGTAAAACAAGCGGGGCAGGTCGAGAGGAAGCCCCAGCCCTGAAGTTGCTGCCATGCAATGCTGGCAGGGAGGGCAGAAGGGGCTGCAGGGGGAGAGGCGTCCGACTTCTCTGTAAACAACAGCTCCTGTTTCCTCCTTTCCAACAGCTGATAAGAATTTAGCTCTTTGCAGCCGCTTGTGCTGACGGGGCACATTCTTGCGCGCCCGCCGCTCCTCCGAATAATACTAGGAAAAAGCAGGGGGGAAAGCGCGGTGCCGGGGTGGGGGAGGGCCAGGCTGGGGGCACTGGGATGGGGCCCGGCGCCGCACAAAGGCCCCCTTGTTGCTCCCGACATTCCTGCGACAGGGGCGCAGGGACTGTTTACACCCAAAGTCCCCTTCCACTCGGCTTGCCGCCTGATTGATCGGAGGAGAAGAGGGGCACCGCGTACCCCTCCCTGTGGCATCCACCGGGCTCCGGTGAGGGTAGGGAACCTGGAGCAGCAGGGTGGCGATGCCAGGGCAGGGACTCTTCTGTTCCCCGTGCGGAGCTGCAGGTACGCAGCCTCTGGGTTCTCCTGGGAACGGATTTGGCTTTGCACTGCCACCGGGATGCCCAAGTCTCCCTGACGGGATAGCCTGCTGCCAGGTGGGAATAACCCCGGATAGGGGTGGGAATTACCCTGGATAGCCAGAGGGCTTTGCATTGCCGGGCTTTGCATGACCACAGAGCTGTGGGAGGTTTTTGGTGGAGCACAATTTGGGGAAAAAGAGAGCACCAGCCATTCATTGAAGGCTGAGAGGAAGCTCGTTTCCTCAGGAGGAGGAGGTCATTGCTGCCATGGGAAGTGGCTCGCGCGCGCAGCCCGCACAGCTTTCTCCTGTGGGCAAGGGATGGAGTGGCTGAACCCTTCCTGGGTTTGGCAGTGGTGGTAAATTGAGATGCCAGCCGTGGGCAAAAGCCAGGAGATTCAACCTTTAGTCTGTGCGTAAATCGTGTTATGGAACAAACACTTTTCCCAATCCAGGTCAGCAGTGATATCGCTGTTAACCAGAAATGGGCTGGCATCTCTTCCCGAGGTTGTTGTCTCCAGGTACGTTCAGGGACTACACCTCTGTTTGTTATGTTAGCCTATTTTTTATTTTTTTTTTCCTAAAGTAACTCTCCCACAGAGGATTGTATTGGCGTTGGGCGAGATCTGTACGGACAATTATGTAATGGGAAATGTGCCCTATCAGAGCGTCGCAGCGGAGCTGGCACCGGTGCCAGCAAGGGGAGAACAGCACGCAGCAGCTTTATGCAAGAGAGAAAGGGCTGGGGTCCGGGGCTGGGGGCTGTGAACGTACCCGCCAGCTGGGCAGGGGCAGCCAGTGGGGAGGAAGGGGCAGTGCCACCTCCCTGGTCCCTGCCGGGAGCTGGCCCGGGCAGTGGCACCCCTGGGCTGTGCGCAGCGTGCACTGCTGTCATCCTACCACGCGCCCCCGTGCCAGAAGGTGCCCTTGATGGCAAGGAGGTGAGAATGGTCCCGTTTTGCTTGTTGTTTCCCACCCCTCCCTCTTCTTTCCAAACAAACACATAGCTGCAAGTGGGCAACTTCTGTTTTCAAGAGGAGACGTGTAACCTTTCAAAACCTCAACTTCTCCCCGAACCGCGCGTGTCATCACTGGTGCAACCTTCTGTTCAGCAGGAGTGTGAATGCAGCCCTCTGGGAATGTGCTAGCGAGAGGGGGTGACTTGAATTTTTTCTCTTTTCCTTCCAAACTCTCCTTCTGGTCAGGATGCCTTCCTGGAGCAGTCTAATGCTTCAGCAACCTGCCACACCTGCGGGTTTGGGTGCTGAGTGGGGTTGATGTGTGGTCCTGGGTGTCGGTGTCAGCACAGGTTTCCCACGGACCTTGCCAGGCATCGCATGCCTATAGAAGAACATACACGGGTGGCCCCAGGCTGGCTCCTCTCCCCTGTCTCCCTCAGGCATTGCCACCTGGTTTGCCGGCGCTGCATGCACCTGCCTCTAAAGGGAGGGCCCCGTCCAGCGGGCTTGTTGGCCACAAGCATTTCTAGAGAGAAAATTGAACTCCTAACAGCACTCCTTTTGCTGACCCTATACCAAGGGGGAACCGTCCTTCTCGCCTTCCTGTGGGGCTGGCTAAAGGTCACGCCTAAGATTTTTCCAGAGAAAGAGAAAAAGAAAAGGAGGGTGGTGGTGCAGGGGGGATGAATGTGGAGAGCAGAGCATTTTAAATGGGCGGGCTGCGGGGTATGAGTCAGCTGCCCCATCACCCTGCAGCCCCATCACCCTGCAGCCCCATCCCGCGTTTGCTCTTGTGACCTCCAGCTGCGATGGCAATGCACCAGCATGGAGCAGAGGACTCCCCTCTGATGGGGGCAAGGCTGATTTTAGCAGATGCCACGATGCTTCGCCGTTGCAGAGCCCCTGGTGAGGTACAGCCGCGGGGTTTTGCAGGGCTGCATTGCACACATGGGGCTGCATTCACCTACAGGGCTGCATCACCCGTGCATTTTTGCCTTGCACATACGGGGGGCTGCTTTTCACAGAACTCTTGAGCTTTGGGCTTTGTCCTGAGGCGCTTTGGCTGGGCACCCAGGTGGGATATACCCTCAGGAAATTGGCCAGCAGCTGCAAGCCAGGGCCCTTAAATCTTAACAAAGGCCAAACACCTGAGTGCCCGCTTTATCTGGAGCACATGGGGGGATTGCAGATCATGCAATGGGGCCAACGTGGACCATTTTGTGCATTCCCTCAAACTGGCTGGGAGACAGGGGCTTGGCCAAGCGTGGCAAAGCAAATAGCGTTAGGCGTTGCACCTCCACAGCTCACTCTCAGTTTTTCCCATGCCCAAATTTCCCTGGCTGGGAGGTGGTCCCAGATCCTGTTTGCAAGCCCCGCTGGTCCTGGCCTCTGCTCCGCTCCCTCAGAGAACCTTGTGCTGGGAAGAGGTGCTCATGGCGGCGTGCAGAGCCCCTGCCACAAACCCCACAACAGCTCAAACACATAACGTGCCACACATAAAAATGCAGAGAGAATTCTTTCATTTTGGGATGGTTTACGTTTTGGAAGTTGCAACTCCCAAGCAAATTTGTTTTGCATCAGAAATTCAAATTTGCCCATCTCTTTTATTACAAGAAGGGGAGGAAACCCAGTAAAACTCATGTAAGCTTTTCCTCTGGGGTGCTTTGGCAGCCATTAAGTGGTGACATGAAATGCACTCGGTCGTTGTTGCTCTGGACACGGGCTTTCGCATCCTTCCGCAGGCAGAAACGGGAGAGGAATGCTTATTAAAAGATTAAGTTTAATAGCTATTCTTGGCGGGTGCGGGAGCCTGTATTCTTTCTGCAGCTGTCTCAGAGCTGTCCCATCTGGTAAAATTTAGCCGCCTTGGTTCGCTTCACCTGCCTGAGCGTCGACCCGACAGAGGGAGGTTGGCAGCCACAGCACCACGCTGCTTCTTTCTAACAAAACTTGACTCGCTCGCCAGGATCAACATGGGAGATGGTCGCAGGAATCAGCGCAGCCCTGGCAGCCGGGCTGGGCTCGAGGTTCCTCGCTTTAGCTGCGCCCAAAAGGGCCGCCTGTGCCGGAGATATAGGAGGGGAATAAATCACTGCTGTCTAAAGTGCCTTTAATTAGCGCCGCGCACACACAGGAAGCCCTGTTGGCATCAACAGCGTTTGTCTGGGAAAGCCTTAATGTGAAATTCAGTTGGTTTGCGGGCGCGTGTCGGCTGGTTTGGGAGAAGCACTGCTATTTTTGAAATGTGTGGGACCCACCAGGCTCTGGTGGCTGGTGGAGGTATGCCTGTGAGGGAATGGGTGCTTGTGGGGTGAGGAAGAGGGTCCGGTCCATGTTGGTGGCTAACATGAGGGTCTCTCTGGTTGCAGGTAGACCGGTGGGACGAAATAACCGGCGGATCAACCGAGGGATTGTGGAGGAGTGCTGCTTTCGGAGCTGCGACCTGGCTCTGCTGGAAACCTACTGCGCCAAGTCTGTCAAGTCCGAGCGTGACCTCTCTGCCACCTCCCTGGCGGGCCTGCCAGCGCTCAGCAAGGTAGGGGGGCTTCTCTGGGATGGTGACCCTTCCACGAAATAAATAGTAAGATGGGAAGGAGGACATGGGTGGGAAAGAACAACCCCCAGCTCCAAGGTCTGCTGCTTCTGCAGAGCCTCTGAGAGATGGCCACTCTTAGCAACTCATGCCAAACGCTTTGCAGAAAGTCAGCTTTTAATAAGGTGGGGGATCAGAGGTGGGCTGAATCATTAATCAGAGAATGGTTTGGGTTGGAAGGGACCTTTAAAGTTCATTAGTCCATGCCCCCTGCAATGAGCAGGGACTTCAACTAAATCAGGTTGCTTGGAATCCCATCCAAGCCGACCATGGCTGTTTCCAGGGATGGGGCAATGTTTCCATGGGATGGATAGAGCTCAAAGAGGGGAACCTCAGTCTGGAGGGCAGGAAAGCTTGCGGTGAGACTGACGTTGCTATCCCGTCCCCTTGCAGGAGAGCTTCCAGAAGCCCTCACACACCAAGTACTCCAAGTATGAAGTGTGGCAGAAGAAGAGCTCCCAGCGGCTGCAGCGGGAGGTGCCCGGCATCCTGCGAGCTCGCCGGTACCGGTGGCAGGCGGAGGGGCTGCAAGCGGCCGAGGAAGCCAAGGCGCTGCACCGTCCCCTCATCTCCCTGCCCAGCCAGAGGCCCCCGGCAGCACGAGCCTCCCCCGAAACGGCCGGCCCCCAGAAATGAACCCTGACCGGCCATCTCGATTTTTGATCTCCCGGGGGAGGGCGGGAGGACTGGTGAGACCCGGCCCCCGAGCCCCTCCGTCCCCGGGGCTGTCGAGCCGAGGAGCGGGGGCGGCGGGACACCCTCACACCGCTCCGGCCCCAACCAAACAACTGACACAGCAAGGAGGGGATGGCGGAGGTGGCGAGCAGCGCCGCTCCTGCGGCATCGTCCTTTCGGGGTGGGGGGGGAGGGTTGTTTTGTTTCCCAGGCCTGTTTCGTTCCCCTGCGCCCCCAGTTTTTCCAAGCCTGTACTTGCAAAGGGACAGTTTGGCACTTGAACTTTTTGCTGCTGGGCGCTGCATGTCATCCCCGGTGCCAATGCCAGAAGACAAAAGAAAGAGCAAGAGGGAAAAAGGATATGAAGTTAAATTTTAAAACTTTTTTTTTTTTCTTGAGAAGAAGAGTCCATTCCGTGTCTTTCTTGACAATAAAGTGAAAAAAAAACCTAAAATGGGGAGAAATATTGAGGGATATATTTTTTTGGCCTCATTCCCACCCCACTTTTTACTTCTTTTTTTTTGTTTTCTTATTTTTATGACTTTCTTTTGCACCTTTAAAAGAAAAACGTACCTGAGAAGAAGTTCCGAGGAGCCCCCATCTGCATTTTTGTGTGTGTGCTTCATTACAAGATTCCAAATCGACTTGCACCTTTTTGAAATCATCGATGACATGAGAAGGAGAGGAAGAGGAGAGAGAAAGCGAGAAAGAGAGAAGAAAAAGGAAAGGCGAAAGAAGAAAAAAAAAAAGAAAAAAGTGAGCTGATGCTCACTTTAAATGGAGGAGGCGTCTGCATTGCACATTTGCCACGGATTTAGTTGATTTATATATATAATATATTATATAACTTTTTTGGCAAAAAAGCACTATTTTTATGGGACATTTTGTGTAGTATCTGAAGAGGGTTTGTAATGTTTAAAATGTGTTATGGTGCTAAAGTAAGTTGGAAGGGAAAAAACCCAGAAATAGCAAGGGAGGGTGGGGAGGGAAGGACAAGATAGCGAATACTGAACTTGAAATTTTAGCTTTTCGTTTTAGGAAAAGTGTGATAAATGTGTTTCTTTTCTCTTCTGAAATATAGCTTGGTCATGACCATATGAGCTAGTTGGCTGTTACTCATGTACACAGATGCACGCACACACAGAAATATATCGACATGCATCCTTTTTTTTAAAAAAAACAAAAAACAAAAAACCTCACAAAAAACCACCACAATTTAGACTAAAAGGGAACTGTTCTAGAGACAAACTATTTTGAATGGTGAAGGTGTTACCAATTACAACTTGAGCCCCTGCTTCTGCATGGACCCCTGGTGGAGCTTGGCTTCCCGAGCCACGGGGGACCTACCGCTTCCTCCCCACCCTGTCGGCTTGCTCGCTCGCCGATGCTCTGGTGAGCCCTCGTCGCCCAGTCCCTGCAGAAGTGCCAGCTCCGTGCCCCACCATCTTCTTTTCCTTCTCTTGCCCTTTGCGTCCTTCTCGATGGACCCCCACCTTCCCTGCCCTGTGCCCCCTGCTCTCCTCCCCTCGCCCCTCCCCGGGGCCACGGAGGAGGAGGGACGCACCCCCGGGGCTGCAGGGCTAGGACTGCTGCGTGGGACCCGGGGGAAAAGGCAAGTCTCTGGCTCGAGGCTCGGGACTCGGTGAGCGGATGGGTTTGAGAGGTGGGCAGAGGGCTGTAAAATAGGTCGGTTTTAAAATAATATATATTATCTGTCTAGGAACCGTAAAAAGGGGGGAATCAATTACATCTCCCTATGATATACTCTCACTTGCTAATAAAATGGGGACACTCTGTTAACCAGTTCTGTACTTGCTTTGTCTTATATATCCATACATTTAAAACATAAAAAAAAAAGACTACTTGAATTGTATTCTATTTTGTGGTTTGGAGGGGAGGGCTAGGGGGAGTCTTGAGAGGGGGAGGATTTTAATGTATAATCCTTTTGTTTGTTATTACCTTGCAATGTTGAGCCATGAAGCCTTTGTTGAAAAAAAAAATGGCACTGCAATACACGACAAAGAAAATCCTTTATTTATTTTATTAAATATATATGGAAAAGAATGAAAATCGGTCCAAATCAAAAGGGGGGGAGGGGGAAGGAAAGTGGGTGGGGTGGGGAAGGCAGAATTAAAGCAGAGCAATTGCAAATAATTGACTTTTTTTTTTTTCCTTTTCATGTGTCTTTTTTAAAAAGAAACCTAGTTTTTATTTTTTAAAAAGAGAAGTAAAAGCTTTCCTGGATGCTTTGTACCAAAAAGAAAAAAAAGAAAAAAAAAAGAAAAAAAAAAAGAAAATCTGTTAAGCAAATAAATATCCATCCAGAATATGAAGCCTGACTTTTCTTTTACTTTTCGTTTATTTTTGCTGCTGGGGTGACAGTTGGGTGGGAAGAAGACCACACCAAACTACACTCTTCATGGAGGAAGAATGTGTTGTAGCTCCTCTTTTTGGGGCTTAAACCTGCAAGAGAGTGAGGTGCTGTGATGCCCTTAAACACATCCCTGAAACCTCAATCCCATGGCAGATGCTCCCTGAACCTGCTGAGATAAATATGTCTCCAGCAATTATTGGTGAGATTCGTGTTTGTTTCCCAGTGACCATCGGGATTTTCTTAGATTCAGCATTTTACCACTATGGGCTGTTCCTGGAGGCCTGAAAGCTGAACAGGAGTCGAAGATGTGACAAAGGCAAAAAGGAGAAAAAAAAAGTTTTCTCTAGATCTGGTTTCCTTATAGACAGTGCTTCTCTGGTTTCTTGGGGTAGATAAGCTTTTAGGAATCTTAATGAGAGGCTTTTCATCACACCAATGCAAATGGGAGGTAAAGTACTGAGGTTCCAGTTTGGCAGTAGAGCAACTGCTGGGCAACTGCTGGGCAAAACTGTGCCCAAGTAATTCCCCAGACACCACCTCATCTGTGCAGTCCCACTGGCATGGCCAAGACCTTTGTACTGCTGTAGGGTAAGGGACTTGAGTAAAGACCTCATTGAGTCCAACCATCTGCCCCATCCAACTTGGGCTGGAAAAGATTTTCCACCTTGAAAGCACAGCTGCTGATTTAGGCACTTAAAAAATACGTATTTTAAACCAGTTTCTTTTAAATTTTGCAGTAAGTAAAAATATTTTTTTTTTCCTCATTTTTTTCTCTTGGGATTGTTGTTGTTGGACAAGAGGGTTTTTATACAGATGCAGGGCTGGCTGCTTTCTTTGGACATGGAGTTTATTGCAGGTGGAGAAAGATATAACTGTCCCACCACCTGCCTCACCCTTTGGTTTTCTTTGCATGAAAAGGTGTCCCTGTGAAGGGGTGAGGACTGACTTTGTCATAGCTTCTGGTGGCCACTACTGGAAATTTTGCCTTTGAGAGATTTGGTCCCTTTCTGCTCTTTGCCGTCTAAACCGCTGTCTTGGGGAACATTTAGAGATGATTAAAAAACAAGTAAAACTTCAACTAAAATTCTTGCCTGCCTCCCCCAGGGAGCAAAGCACTGGTGAGGGAAGTGCAGTAGGGGGATGATGCTGTTTCCAATCACAGCTCATCTTTAACCCACCTTTCTGCTTTATCTTGTCTCAGGTCACTGTGTGGCCAGAACAGAGCAGCTCATTTTTTTGGATGCTAGGAAACTGCTCAAAATGTGCTATCTTGCCTTTTGGTTTGGCAAAGGCTGTGTTCATTGGCAAGGAGAGACCCAAGCAGCCACAGGGACTTCTAAGTGGGTGGCTGACTGAGTGAAACTGGACCTTTGGTTTCGCTCAAGTCTCTTCTGTTGCCTGCAAAGCCTCATTGCAGGACAGCAGATAAGCTACAGGATGATTTTGGAAATTCCAGACTGCAGGCTTGAGAACAAACCCAAGATGCCATGTCTTCTCAGATGGACAGAATTTACTCTGATTTTTGTTATAACGTCTCTACATGCAGACACAGCTCCCAGGGCTTAGCTGCTGGACTGCGGAAGCATGGGAGGCTGCAGATGTGATTGACAGCGCTCCCTGAGGAGGGACAACTGGCACCTCTGGGCACCAACTCACCTCCTCATCCATCCCCACTGGTCCAGGGACACCCACCCACTGCTCTGCTGTTGTGCAACAGGGTGGGGAGGCAAAAGATAATTTCAGCAGAGAAGTCCAAAATGCTGCCTAGACCCCCAGGAAGGACTGGGAAAGTCACCCCTTTGTCCTAGCCCAGCCCCAGCTCTGGCCCTTGGGTCTCAGTATTAACATGCAGCTTTGCAGGCAGAAAAGGGCAAATGGCTTTTGCATAAAGCATCTTTTCAGAGGGTGTTTTTCCCGTGAGATACACACAGGGCTTACTGGGAAGAAGGGATTTTGCAACTTGCTGTACAGAAGTGGACAGAAGACAGAAGTCTTTGCAAGGTGTGTAAATCAGTGTCTCCAGCTTTGTCTGGATATAGAGAGATACAGGGGAAAGACCCCACCAATCAATACATACTTTGCCCTTCTTTTTCCCCTTCTACATAATTTCCTAGATTTTTTTTTTAAATCCAGAAATCCACTGAGTTGTTTCCCTAGCTTTTGGTGAGTTGTACTAGTGCCATTCGGATGAACTGAGCCTCCAAACTGGTTCCTCTACCTCTGTGTCCTGTTGCAGCCTCACCTCTTTCATTCTGCCTGCTCCCAAAAGCTTGGTCTTTCAGTGATGTAGCTAGGTGCACTCATGGAAGGGAAGAATTGTGTTTGTTGTTTTTTAAAAATATACCAGATTTCCTTGTTGCATGTATTATTGTCCACTGATGTTTCACATGGCTGTGGGGAGTCCTGGAAAGGTGCTGATGTATCATGAATTATCTCACTTGCGTGCACTCAGCAAGACTCAGACGGTTTCTGCACCTCTTGCACTTCTCATTTGTAATGCCATATCAATAAAGCAAAGTGGTTATAAAAACATTTTGGCACCTGATATCTCTTCCTCCTCCCCCTTATTTATTTTTTAAAGAGCAGGTGAGCCATAAAGCACCATGAGGCTGGGGTAGGACATCAATTTCCATGGCTCCCAGAGCAGGTGAAGGGAAACGCCAATTTGCAAAGACAAACAGACTCCATGTCCTAGGAGGGGTCTGGCATTGCCACTGAGGGGCTGGGGGTGGGTCTCAACCCCTGCAGGGTGCTGAAGGATGCTCTGGCTGTCACTGGGGAGTGTGCCATGGCAGACATGGCTTCAACCTGCTGGAAAAGCACCAGTCCTCAGAGGAATCTTGGCCTTCTTCACCACCGTGCTCCCAGCTGTGCACGTTCTGAGGAATGCACTTGCTCATTAAAATCGTGTTGGTGTTTCCAGAGAGCCCTGCAAGAGACGCTTTCACTGCCTTCTCCTTGTATCTGACAACAGTGGATCAAAAGCTGAGGATTCCAACCTGCCAGGTTCTGGATCAGTGACCAGCAATAGCCTTGAGGCATGAAATTTCTGAACTAGTTTTTTTTTTTTTTTTTGCTTGGGTAGTGTGGGAGGTCAAACTTGACACTCAAAATGGGCCTTTCTGATCTTAAGCCAGCTGCTCACCGCTCTCAGTTTGGGCTTCCAGGGCAGATACATCATGCAGCAGTGACTGGAGGTGAGCACCATGGTGGAGCATCCATCTCCATATGTGTTCTCTAAAAGGCAACATGGCAAGTAGCATTGTTCAGAAAGCATTAAGCACAACACAGTTTCAGACAGAAAACAAGCACTATTGAAATAACTGGATAATTCACAGGTAGCAGCAGGAGAGACAAGTGCAGAATTTTCTCCCTTTCACCAGCAATAAAATACCTGCTTCACTTTTCAAAATTAATAGAGATATATTCAGCTTCCACTGACTTTTCAAAGCTTTCCCATGTATTTGATGGACACGTTTGTGCTTCTTTCTTGGCCAGCTTAGAAAAAACATAGCTTGCAATTTTAGGATAGTGAGATGAAATAATACCAACAATTATAACGTAAAGAATTATTGCATGTTTTTCCATGGAAGAAGTGCTGGGACAGTCTCTTTGCCTCCCTGTAACTCCCATCACTTTGTTTAGATGAAGGCCATGATCATTCTGTACAAGACCATATCCTTCAGCTGTGTCAAACTCAAAAGGAACTGATTTAGGAAGGCAGTGAAGACCCAGACGTCTTATTATAAAGCCTGTTATTGCAAACAAGTATTATTAAAAAAAATTATGTCATTTATTAATAGAGATCTTCCCTCAAAGCACCCAGGTTTCTTTGTCTCATTGCCTCTACTGGCAGGCCAATGGCGTTTTATCTGTTCCTGTGGTTAGAAACCATCTCCTAATGACTAGATGAAGCCACCCATGATGATGTCTTCTAATGACATTTCTGTCTTTTGTCTTCTCTTCCTAGATGGAGGAAATAGATCCTTCATTTCACCAAGGTGCTAATCCAAGCTCTGTCAGCATTTGGGGTACAATTTCCTTAAGCTCCATGTTAGGAGGAGAGGCACCTCTAACAATATCCCTTCAGCTTCTGAGACAGAGTATCTCCCCATCATGCCCCCTCACTAAAAAAAAACCAAACACCAGGAACAAGAATTTTGGAGACTTGATTTTCCCGTCTCAAGCCAGAAGGGCACACTGATAATGGTAATCGTTGTTTTCTTCACAGCTGGGGCATAGCTGCAGAGGGAGGGAGGTGATTAAGAGAATATTAAGACTTCATCTTCCAAGAGGTTGTTGCTTCTGTTCCTCCTCCCTCTCCCCTCCGTCCCCCATGCTTAGCAAAGAAAGCGGCAGGAGTATTATTTCTCAAGGCCTACACTGACGTCAATACGCAGGGTATTTATTTATGAAATTGAATCTAACAGTGGGGGAGAGAGGAGTGGAGGAAGATGGACGCGCAGAGCGAGCGGCTGCCAAGTTACAATAGAACAGAAACCTCCCAATATTTTTCTACCCCCTTTCTGGGGGAGGAGTGCGATGCCCAGTGCTTTGGAGGCCCAGGGAAAGAGAGATGGAAGAGAGAAACAGAAAAGGAAGACTTAGCATTGAGAGGAGAGGAAAGCTATGGTAAAGGGAGGACCTAAACAAGTCAAATAGCCTGTTTCTTGTGCTGGGGTATTCAGCTTCAACCTGTGTGCCACAAGGGTACCGCTGTAGACATTTGTCTTCAGGCAGGCTCTGACCAGGCTCCAGCAGACCTTTCCTCTCAACCTCTTCAGTCTTTAGGCATGAATATCAGAGCGAAATTCCAGACAAAGAAATTATTTCTCCTTTCTCCTTTGCTTCCTCACTCCCAGTTTCAGGCTCAGGCAGCAAAACAGTTGTCTGGGAAGCCCAGCAGTGAAGTTAACATGAGCCTTCTTAACTTCAATGCTGGGCTTCCCAGACAGCTGTTGTCCTAAGTTGTCCTTTGCAGCCAATGAGACACAGTTTTCCAGAGCAGAAATTTTGTCCATTGATGCTACCTGTGCAGAAGCATAAAGAGCTGAAACTCTCAGAAAGGGAGATTAGTTTTTTAATTTCCCAAGGTGGATACAAGTCCCAGTACAGAGCATCCCGGGGCCAGGGGGAGAAGCCTGTGGATCTTGAGGTGCACAGATGACCATGACTACATGGTGTTTTCAGCATCAGTTGTGGTAAGTACTGGGATAAGGTGTCTTTGGGTATCCCTCACCAGCCTGGAAGTCTGTTGGAAAGGAAATTTCCACCTGCAAGGAAATTTGCTCCCTTGAGGATGGAAGTAGAGGAAGATGGCTTTTGCCAAGTACAATCTGTTAGCATAGGATAGGGCTGGGCAGGGGGAGGAGGGAAAGGAAAACATTCGACTGAGCATGGAAATCAAATTCCTCCTCTTTAACTCTCTGGGTTCCTCCATGCTCATTGCTGGAAGCCTGTAAGGAAAACCTTCACTGAACAGCTTCTGTCCCAGCCCAAGAGAAGCCTGCTGCATAGCACAAGCTGCATCTGAAGGAGCCCTGCAGATCTCCAGGTTTGTTGGTAAAGCCCCTGCCTTTCCTGGGATTCCTCTGCCGACTCCTCATTACCATGCACAAAGAGGAGGCGATGCCCTGGGTGAATCCCTCCCTGCAAAGGCTCAGTTTGTGCCCTTGCAAGCAGCGTCAAGGTGTCAGCCAGAGCCGAGCTTATTGTTTCTCCAAAATAAGGGAAGAGAGACATGTTCTGGAGATCTGTTTACAAGTCAGACTATCTCTGGTTATATAATGACACAGGCCTGGCTGCCAGCAAATTGTTGCTCCGAGCTGGGGAAGACAATTAGATCGTCTCTCAGGGCGGCGAGCGTGCACAATGCAGGCTTTGTGCCACCCTGCCACCAGCCCTGGTATGCGTGAGCGAGCCCGGCTCACCCATCAGCCTTGGAGGAAGAGGTGGTGGAGAGAAAGGAAAAACCCCTGGCCAGGGAAAGCCAGCGCCCGCACCTCAGTGGATGCGCCTGCCTCGGGGTGGGAAGGTCGCCCAGGGCCGGGGGGCGCCGGGGATGGAGCCCGTCTGCAGGCGCTTTCCTGTCCCGGCAGCAAAGGGATGACAGTAAATTGGTCGTCGCGCCACAGGGCAGCGACAGCCCTGACCCCTTCGCTGAAAATGGGATGGGAAGTTTCGGTGTTTGGCATCCTGCGCTTCCTGGTCCACTGACGGATTTAGGCTCTTGCTGAAAGCCCTGGCGCTGCCTGCAGAGTCAGTGGAAAAAATGTGGTATCTAGAGATGGGAAATACCAAACCCACTCAGAAATGCACTCACTTAAAAGGGAAAGGTGGTTTCCGGGTGAACTTGCATTCCTCTCCTCAATGGATGTGGAGGAGAACAGGGCTTTGGAAAATTCAGAGTCTGGACTGCTGCAATGCAACTTGTGATGAACGTTAGCTGGTTCCTGCTCAGAAATCTTCTGGTCCACAACATTCTTCTAGTAGGGTCATGCTGCCAAAGCTGCACACCTGGTGATGGGGGAAGAGCAGGCCACTGCTGTCCTCTCAGGACAGTGGGGTTGGGGCACACCATGGAGCTGCACATGAAAAGTATCTCCCACCTCTCCTACATGCAACAGCAACCTTGGTTTCAGCAGGCAATGACTCATGGAGAGGAAAGATGGTCTGAAATAAAATACAAAATAACAGCCACAGATCAATTCAGTGAAATTGCTCGTTGCTACACGGAGTTAGGGAGAGAAAAACACTGTGAAAAAAAATGGTATCTCTGTGATGAGTAGGGTATGTGTACCTGCATTGCACAGGGGAAGTGTTGATAAAGGTCGCTCAACCCTCATGCTTTGGAGTAGCTGAGAGCTGATAGCCAGGGAGGCAGAGGAGACTTCTGCTGGTAGCTTGCTGGGGTACTTTTACCTCGTCCAGGCCATGTTACCACTGCCTTTGTGGGAGGCTGAGTGTTTAATTAAATATACCACTGCTCTGAACCAGTCCAGAGGTTCCTACTGGCCTGGACAAAGGTGCTTCGTAGACATTTTTATGTCAAGAGCATGGCAAGAGTCCTTATGTTAGTGACTGTGGTTGCAAAAGTTATGTGCAAATCCACACTGCAGATAAATATGTGCATCCTCTGCTTTCAGAGTTCCCTTGATGTCCATGAAGCACACCTGCTCTGCATGCCCATCATACAGTTTACTGGATGTCCAATCATCCATGTGGATGCCAGTAAAGCCCTAGTGGCAACCATGTACTTGCCTAAGACACAATATTACCTTCAACCCACCCCAGCAAAAACAGTTCCCTCCGGAAATGAGTCATATTTCTTCATCTTTTGAACCACTTCAAGCAATTTGTCTTGCAGACTTTCTGACTACTTTACATAAAATGCATCCTTCCTTTCTTTCTATTCCTGTTTGCATGCATGGTGTTATTTTAGATGGCGTCCTCGGAGAGGTCACCGTGACACACACACACACATACATCAGGCAGCACGCTACACTGTCAGTAGGTACTCAGCAATGCTCTCCCTGGGCACTCACAACAGATCTACATGCAAGCACAATGAGAGAAAGGCTAAGCTGCTGGTTTCTGCCAGCAACTCCACGAGTTTGTCTACAAAATGGAGCTTGTCGACGTGAATAACTTCCCAATACCCCTGGAAGTGAAGCTGGGAGTATGGATTACTGGCAAACTTGGGGAACGTGAAGAGACTTTCAGGAATGGCTTGTTCATGTGTATGGCATGGTTAGGAACTGTTCCTCCCTGGGATTTGAGTGCAGGCTACTATTTATATCCCCCTAGCTCTGCCAACATTTGACACTTGCAGTATTAGAGCTCGAACTCAAGCTCTGAGCAAGCTGGAGGCTTTCATTCACAACTGTAAGATGCAGTAAGACCCCTTAGAGTCTGAGGGCAAGGGAGGTCCTACATAAAAACAGACTAAGTCCTTCACAAGTTCCACCTTATGGCTTGGTTTCCATACCAAGTAAAACAAGTATTTTCAGGTTGGAAAAGAAATGACTGGGATGTACACGAGAGAAGTTTCTGAGCTCATGAGCAGCATGGGAGCAGGGATGGTGTCTCTTCCTGTACAAGAGCAGGCAGCATTACATTAAGTTAGTAGGAGCCAGTCTAAAAAACAAACAGAAGGAGACAGCTCTTCATGCAACAGGTAGCAGATCTGTGGATCTTCTTACCAAATGATGTTGTGGATATGAGAAGCTTACATGGATTCAAGGAGAGTTCACGGAAGAGAAATCCACAGAGAGTTACTAAATACATAGAAACTCTATCTGGCTCAGGAAGTTCCCGAGCTGAAAATAGTTGGAGGCTGGGAGAGAACTAAGGGGAAGTATTGTATATGTTTGCCCTTGTTCTTACTTCTCTCTAGGTTTCCACTCATGGGCTCTGCTGGGGTCTGGATGTTAGATTAGACAGATCTTTGGTCTGACACAGTGGAGCTCTTTTTATGTCCTTAGGTACCTTCATATTCATAAGGGATGGCTTTATCCTGTTCTTGCGTGGTTACTTCCCACAGGTCACCACCTTCAAGCATCCTCACCCACTCTAGGTTCACCGCAGCTCAGGCACCACACACATGTATTTCCAGATCACAGGTGACCAAGCAGCTAAAGATCCTGACTGCTGGTAGAAAAATTTGGTGTGATTCCTGCCTTACACATCATTACACATCATCCCCAAGTGGTCTGTTGCTCTCAGGATTTGATGTTATTGTTCATCAATAATATTGATGGTGGACATTGCTACCCCTCTTATCTCCTTGTTGTCTCATTTGTTCCCACCTGAGAAAACAATGCTGAAGCAGTTGTGAATCCAGCTGTTTGCAGTAAATTATAATTCTGCTCTGGTCACCAGTTTACCCACTTGGTTATGAGTTTGGCTACTGAAATGGAGTCCTTACTGGTGTCTGTGTTAAAAGATGCTGAAGCTGCTGAGACAGCACATATCTCAGATGATATGGGACTTTATTTGTCCTACTTGGGATATGTTTTACAGGGTTTATTTGCAGCAATAACAGTCAGAGCCTTTCTCACCCCTCTCTTCCCTGGAAAACAGTATTTGAAAGTTGAGTCTCCAAATAACAACTGAACAGCCTTGTTAGCCTTCCCTTCACATCTTCTGAGCTGCTCCTTTGAGGTCTCCTGTCCTGGATCTCTCACTGTGACTTTGAGAAATTGCTGAAAATCAAGAGCAATCAGGATGGCAATGATTCCTAAAAGGAGAATTAGGAAAAAATTGTCTGTAAAAAAAAGGAAAAAAAAAAGGAGAAAAGAGGTATACCTGGAGCCCACTGATCCTGTTCTCTCTCCCAAACAAAGAGCAAATCATGCATGGCTACACCAAGAGCTACCTTCTGAAATAAATATATCAGTTCAAGATTTTGGGGACTTCACAGCAAACCATCTGTTGTGGAAACAAAGCACCTATCTCTGTCACAGTTCAAAACTCGCTGGGGTTGATGATGTCTGATTATCAGTATGTTTGCAACACTGGAGAGATTACTTGATGTAGAACGATTGCCCTGACTTCGCTATCTCGTTTGTCACACCAACTGTGGCTCCTACTGAGGAAGCTTCAAAATTAGCTGAGCGCCACCCGGAGATCTCCAAAAGAGGACTGCTGTCGCGACGGGTGGAGTGGGATTTTTGCCTCCGGTGACATTCACATTGTTGATACTCTTCTTACTTTTTGCTGCTGCTCATATAACAGCAGAAGTTATTCTTAGCCATGGGGAGCCTAATCTTTAGGAAAAGAAAAAAAAACCACCACCCCTCTGTGAGCCATTTCCACAACAATAACTTGTATCAGGGAGGAAAGAGTGTAGGCCAAAATATGTAGCCCTCTTTGCCAAATAAGGACCCTTGTAAAAGGCGGCCCTGAGTGCTGCAAGGCTTAGGAAGGACAGGGAGGGCTTTGGAGTGGAAGAGTGAATCAGCGCAGCCGTCAGGTCACACCCACATGAATAATTCCTCTCACTTCCCTTGAATTGTACATTGTGATAAAGACCTAGCTGCCTTTTTCGGTATTCCAGTGTCTGCCTGAGAAGAGTCAGATGTGAAATTAGGTTTCCTCTACCTTAATAGATTAATTTAGTTTGAACTAAAAATGGGGCACGTGTACTGTCGGGAGCCAAGAGGCCTCAAATGACATAAGTCTCCCTTTTTATCCTTTCTTTTGTGTGCTTGATGAGTCTGAACATCAATTAAAATGTGTTTTTGCCAAAATTTCTCCAAGATTTTAATAGTTTACCACCAAAAGCAACTCCACCAATTTTGCTCCATGTAGTGTGGCAAGTGCATGCAAAGCCAAAGGTGATGTTCATATTGACATCTGCTTGGCTTCTGGGGACCCTGGGGAGTCATTTCTGTGCCACTGGAGAAATATTAACTCCTTATTTCATAGGAGTTAATTTAATTAACTCCTTATTTCATTTTGTTTCCTTTAAGATTTCTGTCTTAATAGCTGTGCTTGTCCGGAATACATCAGCTCTCCTGATTTCCTTCTGACCATCTGAAGGAGAACCCCCTGGTTCATGTTATCCTTCCACTATATCTTATGGCAGGAAAGGGTGCAGACTAATATCCATTAGTATCTTATCTAGTAATGGATATTACAGCAGAGATCCTGGATGAGAAAAAGCAAATGAAGCCAGGAACAAAACTGTACTTCCAGTAAGGAATCACAAAATACTGGTGTTTAAATGTTATGTTTTCCTTCAGAGACAGGTTCAGTATAACAGGTTTGCCTCTCAGAAGAGGGGACATGGATGGGAATTTCCATGGTGACTGTGAAGACACCATCTTTATCTGAAGGTAACTCAAAATAAGCTTTTCCACGGCAAAGTTTTTCATGTGACGTGGTGAAGGCTGTGAAGTGTCTCAGACAGTCCTGACTGAACTTTCTTACATATTTAAGCTCTGTGCCGGTAGAAGCATTTGTAGTGCTGAGTTACTGAGTTTGCATCTCAGTTACCATGAGATTAGCTCTGTCCCTTTAGTGTTACAGATACAGGACTGTCAGCTTTTAGTAGAACGTATAATGAGAAAAATACAGAAGAAAGGTTGTACAGATAATAGGGTCACTGAGAGCAGGAACCATGTCAAAATCTTCTTCAGGTCCTGATGCCTTATTGTTTTGTCATCTTAAAATCAACTAGTTCTAGAAAAATTTAAGTCAAAATTGGTGCCAACTGATTCAGGGGCAAGAGTCTATGCATGAGGCCTTTCTAGAGTTTCCATAACTCAAAGGATATAGAAACTGGTATCTGTGATAGTCTGATGATACTTTCAAATACCAGAAGGAGTCATAAAGCTTGTCACCAATTTTTCTACCATCTTCTTTTTCACTTGTAAATCCCTGCCATGTTCAGCAACTCACATATATTTGGAAATGGTCAGAAGGCTCATTTCCTGCCAAGTAGAGTCTCAAAATGTTACAAATAAAGCATAAAACTTGTTTATTCCACCTATAAACCCATTGGTTTTATGACACGGGTTTTTCTGCATTGGTTCTTTGGTTGCAGTCACAAAAACTTCCATTAAGCCACTCCTGTTAAGATCAGCACCACTAGTCACCCAGTATCACCCAACTCAAGCAAATGGCAGAGCACCAACTGAAGGTGCATCCCAAGTGTTCTCTCAGGGCCATGTTACATATTGACATTATCTCCTGAGCCAGACTAAACTCAAATCTAGTTTTTAATAATGTGTTACTTCATGCTTTTGAGAAATGCACCTTCTCCTGTGCGCTGCCGCACTGCTTCACCCAACCCTAATAAAAGAGAAAAAGTCCTAGCTTTTGTGCTGCTTGTGGCTCTTTCTGGACATGGTTATAGCATATAACCTCAAACCAGGACACTCCCCTGATTTCTCTGCCTCTGACCACTATGTCTTTGTGGTCGCCCACAGGCTCAGCTACTAAGACCACAGGGGCAAGGTCCCTCCAGCCCTGGAAGCCCTGAGCACATCAAGCCCCAGGGCCATAGGAGAAGCCCCTGTGTGGTACCACACTCATTGCTGCCACCTCATCCTCCCAGCTGGCTGGAAGGAGCTGAGAGTTTCCAGCTCTCTTGTTCTTCTTCCTTCTTAAACTGGAATTTCAAGTACTGTGTCAAGTCAACAGCCTGGGACAAAGACAAAAAAAAAAAATCAAAAATATCAGGAACACTCTGGAATTTCCTAGTGATTGCTGATAGCAGATGAAAGCCACTGAAGAGCAGCATCAATGATTATGATGATTAATGGTTTTTTCCATGTGAGTACTACTGAAGGAGGAGAGCTTGTGTGTCTTGAGAGAGCAGCATTCCTTTGTCTTGCTCCTCTGCCCCTTGCACAGACCTTCTTCTGTTTTTTAAATCCAAAAATGGCTCATAAGAAAATAAGTCCACCCAGCCTCACAGCTTGTGTCGCTATTCTAAGCCTGTCCTCTGAAGGCTGGTCAAAGTTAAACCGACAATATTTCAGGTCTTCCTCCCCTTTATTCCCCTCTCCACTAAGGGGACCCCATTTTAATTATTATTTAGGAAAAGACAGCTGCTTCCTGTTTGTATCATTAATTTATTTTGTTTCCTGAAGGGAAGCTTCGGTGAAAAGAATCTGTGGATAGCTGGAACGTCTCACAAAATATGACTGGCTGCATGGGCCAAGGTTAAATACAATAGCTAGGTTTATTTTTAAATGATTATTATTTTTCTAAGTCCATGCCAAAGCAGAGACTAAAATTCTAGCACACGTAACTAAGCTTTTACAGTAAATTCTGCTTTTCCTACATAACTCCCCAGAAGGGAGACAAGCATTCTTAGTTACAACAAAAGCTAAAACACCAATTTCCCTCCAACTATTATGAAAACCAAGACCAGAGGGAGATGAGGTGCGGTTCCCTTTCTCCAGTTTCTCAAAACCTCTCACTCTGGTGAATTTGATATGCTGAAATCATGCCTGGCCATTGTGATAGCTTTCTATAATGAAATGAGTGGCTCAGTGGATGAGGGGTGTGCAGTGGATGTTGTTTATGCCAACTTTAACAAGGCTTTTGATACTGTCTCCTGTACCATACTTATAGACGAACTGATGAAATATAGGTGACATAATCGGACAGTGAGGACGCTTGAAAGCTGGCTGAACTGCTGGGATCAAAGGGTTGTGATCAAGGGCACGAAGTCCATCTGGGGGCCAGTCACTAGTGGTGCACTCCAGGGGTTGATACTAGGGCCAGCACTGTGAAATGTCTTCATTAATGAACTGAATGATGGGATTTAGGACACCCTTAGCAAGTTTGCAGATGATACAAAAATGGGAGGAACAGTTAATAGAATAGATGGTTGTGATGTCATTCAGAGGGACCTCAGGAGACTGGAGTATGGGTCAGCAAGAATGACACAATATTTAAAGAGAATTATGATGACCTACACCTGAGGAGGAATAACCTCAGACACTGCTATGAACTGGGGGCTGACCAGCTAACTGGAAAACAGCTTTGCAGAAAAGGACCTTAAGGCCCTGGTGGGCAACAGGCTGACCATGAACCAGCAATGTGGCCTCATGCAAAGGCGCCAAGAGCATCCTAGGCTGCATTAGGAAAAACATTGCCAGCAGGTTGAGGAAGGTGATCCAATGCTGGGGAGCTGAGTCCAGTTCTGGATGCCCCAGTACAAAACATGGATGTGCCGGAACAAGACCAGCAAGGATCACCAAAGATGATTAAGGGAGTGCAGCATCTGTCATATAAGGAGGAGTGAAAGAGCTGGGACTGCTCAGCCTGGAGAAGAGAAGGCTAATGGGGGATCTTATCCATATGTATAAATATCTGATGTTGGGGGAGGAAAGATGGAGCCAGATTCTTCCTAGTGATGCCCAGTGGCAGAATGAAAGGCCATGGACACACTCTGAAAGAAAGGAAATTCTGTTTAAACATTAAAAAACTTTATATATTATATTTATTTTTTTTTCTCTGAGGGTAGTTGTGCACTGGCACAGGTTGCCCAGAGAGGTTGTGGAATATCTATTCTTAGAGATACCCAAAACCCAACTGGACAGTGTCTTGGACCCTCTGTAGCTGACCCTGCTTGAGTGGGGTAGTTAGAGTGTATGATCTCACGAGGTTCCAACCTCAGCTGCTCTGTTATCTTGTGAATCCAAGACTGTAACAAGAGGACTAGGAGTAAATAAAGTGCCAGAGCTCTTCCAGTCTGGTGGCGAGACATGTCATAGTGCCAATGCTATCATCATTGACTATGTGAGGAGCTGCAAGCTCCACATCGTATGCAGTCGAGTTTATTACAGCACTTTTGAAAGCTATTAACACCAACCATTTCAAAGCCCTCCACTTATCCTCTGTTCAATGTCTCACCATTTTGCAGCCTTGTCCTTTCCATTAATTTCAGCTGAGAAGTGTCCACCAGCCCCAGCAGTCTCACTGCTATCCAGTGCTACTGCCTCCAGGAGTTATTTGCCACCAGCACTATTGACCTTTTCACAAGGCCAAAGATTATGGGAGGTTTTATTTACTGCACATGAAGTAACCCCTTGCCCCCCACCCTGTTTTTCCTGGTCTCTTTTCTTACGTTTGGTTCTCTCCTTCACTAGGAGCTTTCACATGCCAGGTTTCTTTGATGGAAATCACTACTTGAGAAAGAAAAATTGTACAATGCCTTTCTTCCTATACTGAATATAGCCTCAAATTGAAAAATTAGCATTTGTTTCCTTAGAAGATTATTTAATGCTATATTTAAATGTCATCCATAAGAGTTGGTATATGCTCAGATATACTCCAAAGAATGGAATTGTGAAGGTTTAATAACAAAGCAGGCAAGGTTTTAAATAAGCTGAAAGCTACATATTATTCCTTGCACTGCCAACGACTAAAATGACTGAAGGTTCACTACACCCTTCCCTTGGAAAATGAATTTGTTTTAAAGTAGACATTTAGTGTGGCAAAGTTAAAAACTACTGAAAAGCAACCTTTTAACAAAAGTACCAGATAATTTCTGGTATAAGCCAATATTGCTTACAGCAAGCTAGTGCAGGATTATCAGCAGATAGTGATTGCTGCACATGTGCTTGCCTAGAGAAGGAAAGGTAAGGATGAGCAATGTACTTTGAGATGGAATGTCCTCTTATGCCACAGAAATGTGGCACCATTCAGCTGCACACGATGCGTAGACTGAATGAATGAGTACTGGAACCGCACGTAGAATTAATTTCTGTCACATCCCAGGAAATGGTTCTTTCCCCAGGAAAGAAATGATATTACAATGTGCATTAACGAGCATTCAATGCAGGCAAGAACCGTCCTTTAAAATTGTGATTGAATTTGAGGTTCGCCCCCCCTGGGGCTAACTGCAACCAGATGACACAGTTTCCAGTGTTGTCTGCAGCAAATGCTGGGTGGTGGCTCGCACCCCATCGGTGCTGCCGAACCACTTCCCAAAAGCATCCGCGTCGAAGGCTGAGCTTCCATTCCTCTGCCATGGTGGGGTGAGGCAGAACCTTCCAATTATAAAAGACTTGAACTTCCTTCTTATTTGGAAGATGGGTGGGAGTCTTTTGATAGTACTATTTCCTGCTGGAGGGACAGAATTAAGAGGAAAAATAAAACTTTAACCTCTTCTCTCAACTATGGAGAAGATAGACTTGCCATTGGATAAGTTTTATTCTGCTGGGAAGCTCAGGCTATTCCCATCCTGGTTATAACACAAGGTCAACAGCAGCAGTCTCCAGGAATATTAATCTTTCACCCCTCAGACCGTGCCATGGGTAATTAATCACTTGATTGCATAACTTCTTGTAAGACAGGAAAAATAAGCTGCCTTTGCCAGCTTTTTGGACAAGTTATTTCACATACATTTGAACTTTCTTCCAGTACTTGTTGGGTTCTGATTGCAATGAATTAATTGCATCCAAACCCTTTCCCAGCTGCAGAGGAGCCAGACAACATGGAGGCATGTGGCGTCCCACTGCAATGCAGGGGAATGGGTCCCTGTGCTGTTTTGGGGGGACTCCTCCAGCCTCCCAACAAGTGGGGGGAGGTACAGCATTTGATGGAGCAGCCCAGCCTAGGGGGAACGGCAGAGCACTGTGTTACCCTGTGTTTTACATCTGTATGTAATTGAAAGCAGGATCTGGCCAAGCTGCTGTTGACTCCAGAGAGCTGAAACTTGCTTAAGAGCAGGGAAATCCTGGAGTTTAATCCTAGAAAGTGAAGTTTTGTTGTGCTACAATCACCTGGGACGTACCGCTGGGATGAGCCCAGCTGCAGGAGATCTTCAGGCCCTGGAGGTCATGTAAAGCTGCGAGGGGTGTTGAGCCAAGCACATTGCTGGAGTGGCTGAGGATCAGCTAACCTCATCTCCACAACAGGCTGATGGACTTGCTTTTCCTTTTTACAGCTTCATTAAATGAGGATGAAAAAGCAAAATTTTTCTTTAAAGCATTTTATGTCATATGGGGCAATGAAATGGAAATCAAGATGCCCAGTGACTACCACAAGCCTTATGCTCATGCAGACACCAACCAGCCCACTTCCAACCCTGGGTCTCTGACTTTGGGTGGGGAAGGCATCCCTGTGCACCCCAACACTGGTGCACTCTTCAGTAGCTCCAAGCATCTCACCACCTGTGTGCTGTTCCCCAAAGCAGGTGGCAGCTGTCCTTTGTCTCTTTGGATCACCCCAGCTAGATATTAGATGAGGCTTCACCCTCACCTTTGAGTGGCTCAGACCTCTTTCTCCCAAAGTCATTCAGCCTGAGGCTGGTGGTGATACAAAAGGGTTAAACCATGGAAGAAGTAATGAATGAAGTGTCCTCCTAAGTCTTAAAATAGACCTCAGTGGTGCACTAAGAGAGAAGCTGGAAAAAAGTTTAGTGATCACAAGAACCAGAACTGGACCAGGCTGATGGATGAAACTGTTGTTCTTTAGTGGTTCCTGGAAAAGCAGTCACAAAGTTTGGTTTGAAAATGTTACTGCAAAGATCACTTTGACCTTTGGCTCTAGGTAGCCCTTTGGTAAAAACTGAAACATTTCCCTGTATTAAGTGTTTTGAGATTCTTACAGGAAAGATGCTAACAAAGGGAGTGGCTGTAAAGGGTTACTGCATGTTACAAATGTTAGGGGTGACACATTGGGAACTGGCACAGTGAAATGCAGTTTTTCCAAGGCCACAATGAGAGGGGACAAGAGAGCAAAGTGAGAAAGCATGCAGTCATACTGCACCCACTGCTGTGTGGCGTGTGCTTGCATCTTTTCTGCTTAACCTAAGGCTTCTAAGTGCTCCCCCCTGACATCCCTCTGCCACTAAACCTCTCTGGAAGGAAGGAGGCAGACAACAGTTCCTCACTTGTCCAAGGCACTGGAAACCTCCAAGAACCACACTACACCTTTTTAGCTGGTTGCTCTGATTTATATGTCGTGAAGTAAAACCATTTATCAAGTGAACTGCAGTGAGAGTTCTGACATCTTCCTAGTCATGCACATTAACATGTGCTCCTCACCGTGCAATGTGTGGCCACAAGCGGCTCACGCTGCATCTGGCCATAGTTAAAGGGCTATCAGGAATAGGTCAGCCACATGAATTTCCTCCAAATCTGGTATTGCACCAATGTAATGACATGACGCTGCTGAAATACAGGCAAATTAAAACCAAGACCAGACGCAGCTATTCCCCAGGTACCATTCACATGAATAAAAAAGATAAAGCCTGGGAAGAAAAGTGCAGGAAATGGTTCAATTTACAGCTTGATCATACATCTTCCAAAGGCAACTGAGCCAGCTGGACAAATTACTATCTTCAACCACTCTCCTTCTGCAAGATGCTGCCCCTCCAGATTGGTTGGCAACAAACTGAAAGCAGCTTAGAAGCAACCACCCTGGCAGTTCAGACAGCATATCAAAAAAGATAGTAACTGCCAACAGATGATGGTGAGATGCAGGTAAGGGCAGAATAGAGGGGCTGTTGCCTTCAGCCAAAAGGTGAGTAACACTGCAGGCAACTGGATAATTTTGAGGCAGCAGCAGAAGAACCAGTAGGAACCAGTTCATCCAAATGTCTCATAGACCATGAAGCATTCCAGTTTCCGTCTGTGGAAACCCTGCTGTCAGGTCAGTTTCCTGGAAGGAGAATCTGCTTAAACCAAAGTTTGGCTGCTCCTGTGACAGGCAATGCAGAACCAGCTTAGGTCAGAACTTAGGAGGCTCAAACCAATCATTAAATTTATCAAGAAATAATACTTCATGTTTGCTTGATCAGTGCAAGAAAGCTTCACCATTCTCTTTCTTGCTCTCTCTACAACTAATGGAGGAGAAGGAGCATCCAAGCTGAGCAAGCCAAGGATCGTGGTATTTTAAACAAAAGTCAAATAGACATCTGAAGGTGTGGCTGCTGATCACTGCTATGTGCCACCCTTATCTTGACTCCACCAATGGTGGAAAAGGTGGTTTTCAGCAAGGTGTCTACCAACACTAGATCCCTGTGCCTCTTCTCCAAGAGGCTGAATGTCAAAGTCCCATGATCTGGGTTTGAAGGAATTGCCTTGCTGATGTCAGGAACTATTATTTTTTTCCTAGCTGACTGCAAATCAAACATTCCATTTTGTTAAAGTAAAGGTTAATCACCCTGGATTTTGCACATGCTTGTAAGAGTGTGTCAACAAGTGAGTATAGGCAGGAATTGTTGAGGACAGCATAATTAGGAAAGCTTCAAGTTGCATAAAGTCTTGAGCCTGCAAGTTAAGATGGAACTGATACTGCCCAATACATTACAAATCTTCCCAAGCAACTTTGTATAGCATTGGTGGTGTAGAGGAGGATTTTGCTTTTCCTGTTTACACAACAATTTAGCCAATGAGGCAACTGAATCAGTGGCTTTGGTGGGACACCAGCTGCCCATAGCAGTGTCCCAGGAATAAAAATATCTCCAGAGTCCCTTTCGGAATTAAGAAGCGAGTGCCCTCTAATGCTTGCTTGTGGCTGAAGATGATGATAAAATGTTGACTTTACCAATTGTTTTTTCTTTGCTCCCCTCTCACCTCCAAGTTGGTTGCAAAAAATTCCAACTCCTTATTTTATCAATGTCTAAATACCTGCCAAACCCACCTGTTTACTAGGGAATGGAGAAGAAATATCTCAAGACAACATTAAGTGGGGTGTCCTCTATGAAGAACAGTGTTTTAGTTGTGTCTTCAGGTTGTATTTAACTTCTACTCTAATTTGTTTATTTGTTTAAGCTTCTAACAAATATTTTTCCAAACCCTTCTAGAATTTTACAACTTATGTTAAGGTAACTAGATTTCCTACAAAAACTAGGAAGGGTGTAAATACTTATTACAACCTGGTAGTACTAGACTAGGCATTATAAAGGTTTTCTTATCCTGTGATTTGCACAGAAGTGGAGAAGGATCTTACATGGCTGGACAGGGAAGAGTTCAAGAAAGTGAAGAAAGTGAATGTCCCCATCAAACCAACATGCACACCATTTAAAAGAGCAAAATAAATAGTTCCTTGAGCACGAACTTCAAAAGTATTACTATATCAGCAAAGGGGTGTTTGGGTCATGACTGTCACTTCCTTTTTTCAGGCAAAACTTACAGTAACAATGGAATTCATGAAGGTAGAAGACAATTTCCAGGAATACATGTATCTTTCTAGGGATACCCATTAATTATCTTACTTCTTTCTAGGCCAGACAGTTGTAAATAATAAAAAATAAACCCTGAAGGATCTTTGCTCAAAATGAGTCAGTTGCTGCAAAGACATCAATGCACTCGGCTGGATGGGTGAACTGTGAATTTGGCTGCAGAAGTTCAGTAACCAAGAGGAAACAATATTTTGTCTGGGAAATTTTCAAGATGGTTTGGTTGAAAATACTAGACATGCAGGTTTTCCTGCTAAGTGTAGTTAACACTCTCACCCTCCACACCCCAGTCTATGCCCATTTGAACTGGAGGCCCAGCCTGCAATTTGGACAGGGCACAGCTGTCCAGCAGCATCGTGGATCGGTCAAGTTGGAGAGTCCCCTGCCAGTTTGGCCATGTGGTCACCATTCGGGTGTCTTGGGGGTCTGAAAGTGACTAGCTTTGGTGGCATGGTATTCTGCAAAAGAAAATGTAATTAGCCCACCAACCTGACATTTACAGAGCAGCTGCTTCCTGTCTACTCTGCTGGCGGCTTGCTAATGGGCTCCTAAATGAAGAAAAAAACACCCCTGTTTCTTGGACCAGAACTTTGGGTATTCATAAGACAAAGTTGGTCATAAAATTGTTGCAATGCCAATCAAGGGGAGGTTAGGATATAACCATAACCTTGGCACTGTGTTCCCTTCGTAATATCCCCCACCACTCCAGGGTGCGGTGCCTTTGCTTCCAGACCTTCTCATGCCAGGAAAAATGAAGGCATGAAGAGTAAAAATAGACATTAAACATAGGACAATTGTTGCCATTGCATGATAGCAACCTCGCCTCCCTGCTGCCGTGGAGATGGCACATAGAAGAGACCTGAGCTGTCCCACAGCCTTTCTTGGATCACTTTGTAGGTAGATATATTTTCTATGGAGTAATACATGTTTTTGCAAGGAGAGCTTTTTCAAGTTTTTTTTTTTTTTTTTTGGTCAAAATGCTTCTGAGGCCTGTGCAAACCTACCTGTCAACCTAAGTGCTTACATACATGCACACACTGCAATTCATACCACCTTGCAGTCAATGCAACTCCTGTAGCATCAGGGAGAGTTTGGTGTGCCAGGCTTTCCAACATGAAATCTGTCATGGGTTTGTCCTATTCAGTCAACCATCCTGTCTCTGGCTATCAGAGCACAATTAATGTATCTGCAACCACACATATGAAAAAAAAAAAACCTTTTAATTATCTTTGGCACCCACAAAGAGCTGAAAATGACCATAGAAAGAAGAAAACTCCACTTGGTGATTAATATTTTTTTTTCCTTTTTGCAAACCATGTGTTAAAAATGCTTTCCTGCCCAAGGAGACTTTGTAGGAGGGAGAAGTAAAGCTAAGTTACAACTTCTTAAAAATAGAACATAGTACTTTGTATGTATGTAATTCCTTCCCTCCCCCCATTACTGTGCAGAGCCACCTCTCCCACATGAAACTACCCTCTGACTTGCTCCCATGTCTCACTTGGAGAGAAAGGCTATCAATGGGACCACCTGGTCAAGAACATGGCATTCAGAGTGGTATTGCCTCTTTACACTTTGAATCATTTTAAATACCTTCATATCTATGATTACAGAGACTTTTGCATAGACATAAGCATTACCAATGGAAGAGACTCTTGCAGCGTTCAAGAGATCAGACCTTCTGGAACATTAGTCTTCTTGGGCCAAGCTGACTCAATGTCTCAGACAATAAGACATCTCTTCTGTATTGGTTCATTTGCAATGTTATGCTCCTCAGGCTGTGACTTACCCTCTGCTATTCTGGGAACACACATTTGACCTCTGTTACAGGGGTTTATTGTCAACATGTGTCCACTGGGAGCCTCAGCAACTTCTCCCATTGTCTATTGTCTTCTAAACAGGCTTATAAATGTGCTGCAGGAAAGCTAATAATGCACTAAAGTGGAAATTGCTGGTAACTCAAAAGCTTAACTTTCAACTTCTGTCTTGCAGTGGTAGGAGAGGTGATGCACGAGGGAGGAACACGCAGGTTGCTTTCCTTGGTGTCCCTATGCCTTCACACATAACTGTGTTGAGATGCAGAGATGCCATGTTTCTGTGAGCTTGCTCAATGCATGGCAAGGAGTTCACTGGCACCATAAGCACTGTGTGAACTGGGGTTTTATTGGTCTCCAATGGCTTCAAGTGGAAAAAAATAATAAAAAATTAAAAAGAGAGAGAGAAGCTGGTGGCAAAGAAACTTTGCTGGCTGACCCTATAGCAAAGTGTAATTTCTTCTTTACCAAAACTCATAGTTTGTGGCTGAGCTATTGTAGTAAGCACAGAGAAACTGTTTGTTTTTTTTTTTTTTACAATTAACAATATTGAAATCACTCAGTTTAACACATGAATGAAACAAACCCTTGGGAGCATGTTCACCCAAGGAAAGGCAGTGTCCTTAGGAAATATCCCAGTGTGATCAGTTTAGTCATCTTCAGTTTTATAGCATTCAGCCTCCGAACTGTGATGTGCAGAGGCAGAATCCTCCCTAGTTTTTGAGATGGTCCCACCACTTCCAATTTACTGCTACAGCCAGGCAAACAAAGGACATTTGCAAACATTTTTTGAAAACAGAGCCGAGTTCCTCCCGCATGCAGAGTAGACCAGCACCTGGTACTTGAGTAACATGTGGGGATGAGCCAGCAATTCACCGATTTTCCTGGGCCAACAGACTTGGCATAGCAACAAGAGAGTCCCATTTGGTCAACCAAAGGCTTACATCAATGTTACTGGCAGAAACATTCTATCCCCTCTGGTGGCAGGGAAGAGGATACTGCATCCCTCAACAGCCGTCAGTGGGTCCCAGAGCTAACCAGATGGCAACTGGTGGGACGTGCTGTGCTGCAAACTAATAATGCTCAACCAGGGCATTACCATGAGCAAGGGGATGCCATCAGTGTGACCAGGACTACACAAGTGTGAAAAGAGCAGAATAGCAAAAGTACTTAGAAAAAAAAGAGGGGAAACCTTAAAGAGACAGTCAAGCCTCTGTGGACTCTTCAGGCCATCCCTGTTGCATCTCTTCCCACATGCCACCAAGGATGATGAGGTCAAGGAAGAGTTTTGAGCCCCTCTTTTTTAATTTTTAATGCACCTGTGTGCACCTGCCCTTGGTAAAACTGTTGTGTTTCTCTGGGTCTTATCAATGCCGACATATGATCTGATGCTGCAGTAAGCACCCATGCTGGGTATATCCATCTCTGAACTGAGCTAAGAGAAGCCATTGTTTGGGAGAGCAGGGCTGGAGTACAGCCCTGAGCACCCCTCCCACCTGCACCATGCCCTCTCCACTGGCATTGAGCTGTTTACAGCCCATGGTCATGCCTCTTTCACCAGGAAAGCAAAGGCTCCCATCCCAAGAGGGACCATTTAAAAGTTGCTCAAGAGCCTGCAAAGGTTGTGTTGTCTTGCTCTCTGAAGGCAAAACAGTTTTAGCTTGAAAAGAAAGAAAAACGTCCAACAGCAGCAGCAACAACCAAAAAAGAGCAACCCATGGTGTTTGTTTACAAGAGCACATTCATTGGTGTCTGGATGGTTGACTCAGTCTATAATGAAAAGGGGTGGTGCCAGGCAAATTGTGCTGATAAACAAGTCCATTTCCCACCATGGGGTGGTCTGAGAGCTGGCTTTCCTCAACTCACCAGGCAGCCCCAGCCTCCTTCCTCAATAGACCCTTCCCACCCACAAAACCTCAGGGAAGTATGGCTGTGAGGTACTGATGAACAAGCAGCTGCCACTGTTCACTGTGCAGCCCCCAAAAGGTGGAAAAGTGCCTTGTCATGAAGAGCTGATGTTGGTATCTGCTTGGGCATCCCCATGGAGGAAATCAGGGGAGTCACACCCTCATCCACTTTGCTCTGCAAGGCTGTACCCTTCCTCGGTGCCTTGCATGCCTGGAGGCATGGAGTAGGCCTAAGCTAAGCTTGCTTAGCACAGAGTGGAGCAGAAACTCCCAAAAAGGACACCAGACCTCATCCAACACCATCTGCAGACATTTCACCAACTGCAACCGTACAGGAAAGACAGAGAAGTTGAACTTTGGCTGCTCCTGGTGTGTAAGGCAATATCATTAGCCTTTAAGGAAGGCTAAATAAAAGCATTTGCATGCTCTTGAAGTCTCAGAAATAGCATCTGTGATTGACTGTCTATCCCAACATGCAGTTGAACTCAAGTACAAAGCACCCAGCAGATGTACAATTCTACATTCAAAACACCTCCGAAAGATTAACACCCAGGTACTTTCTAAAGTGCCTCTTTTATCTGAGATTAATATCTGAATTTTGGAGCTACTAATGACCTGCTTTTTACCTGTAAGAATACTATGTTGTTTCTCAAAAATGGGGTCAAGTTCCTTAAATTGAGCAAATGCATATTTGCCCTGAGCAGTGAAAAGAAACACTTTTAAAAAAAGTTGCAGAGTTATAATGTTAAAAAAAAATCCCCAAAAGGACTGACTCTTTATAACCATCATTATCTTCGCACTTCACAGTACTTTAAATGAGAAGAGCCCCTTTTCTTCCTAAGACCAGCCGGTGGGAGCATAACTTGCTGATATGTCTTTCCCTAGAAAAGTGTCGTATTCACATCCAGCCCAACAGAGACTGTGTCAATGGTGTGACACAGGTGAGGAAAGGGGCTTTTGGAGGGGAGATATCGCATGGCTTCAGGGCTACTCCCTTCTTCATGACCACCATATTACCCTCCAGTAAGTGGGTACCCAGCTTTGGTCCTGCATTATTCAGTTGACCCTCTCTCTCTCAGCTCTCATTTTGCTTCTCCTTAAAACTGCTCTGCTTTTAAAGCCTGGAAGTAAAGCAGCTATTTAGACCCTAAAACTTAAAAACCTCAAGAGTCACAAATCTTCCATTTATGCATTTCTTATGTGGTCCAGACACATTTTTCAGGCTTGTAGCATCATCTGAACCCTGTTTTCCTTTATTTTCCCTCAGAAATTGGCACTGAAGTCTGTTTGCACTATGTAATCAAAAGGTATATTTGTCACCGCAGCACTACATCTTGCATGGAAAATGGTCTTTCTCATTTCTTCCCCCTGTAATTCTCAGAGTGGCTTGGCACTGTCAGGGACAGGTGCTTAAGAAATCCTGATATATATGGCAATTTTATGTTATTGCAAGAAGTTGAAACTTGTTTGCAATACTGATATAACAGAGGACTTCTACTGTGCTTCAACTAAACCTTGGATCTATTAACAGCACGCAGGCTGGGAACGTGAATAGCTGGCAATCTTCTAGCCTCTGTAGAAAGACATTATGAATTAAAAACACCTTATTCCATTAAGAAATTATTTTAGAAACCCAGAGCACAAGTGGCAAACTCTGGTTGGCTATCAGCGACGTCAGACACATGTCAATACTATTACTTAATGGGTTTTCCTTGTCTTTATTCATAAGTTCCACTTCATGCAGCCATTGCCCCGAAGGGTAATTATTACACTTTTTGGGTGGTTTTGCTCTTTTGGCCTTTGGCCTCATGCCTCAGAAAACCACCCAGGGTATCCAATCTCATAGAAAGTCTTTGTGGCCAGTTGTGCCTTCTGCAGTAAGGAATTTTTTTTAAAAAAATTTTCCTTCCCCCCCCCCCCCCCCCCCCCTAATTTAAACAAGCCACATAAACGTTTCAAAATATCCTTGGTTTCCATCGGTCCTACAACGTCATTGCCCACTCCAATAGAGAGCTACACCCTGCATCTCTGGCCAGCAGAGGAAAGCAGCACCGGGAGGATGCTCATTTTTCTTGGAGGGGAATAACAGATACGAAAGCATGTGTTATAGGAAAGGACATTTTGGAGTAACTGTTTTACTTAACTTGCATATTTACATAGTTCCAGTGTCTTCAAACATATGACGCATTAGGAGTCTCAGACTTGATATTTACCTGTTTGAATTAATCTCAGGGCATATTGGGGTTTTTTTTGAAGTCAAGTGACAAGACTCTTTTCCCATACACTTTGAGTTTGCTTCAAACTTGAAGCTGATCTTTAAACCATATTATAACCATATTTATTTAGGTTCCCACATTCTGTCAAAGTCTGTTTACACAGAGAACATTTGTTTTCACTACTGCTTGCGAGGAATGAATATAATAAGTGCCAAGGGATTTTAAGAAGTTGAGAGAATTAGTATTTGGAAACAACACATTCGGTTATTTCTTAGGGGAAGATTCATGGAGCACAGACACATTCTCCACTAAATCTATCAGGATGAAGTAGTTCTCATGGAGACAAAGCATATCCAACCTCTTCTCAAGTTTCAAACATTTTATAAAATCAAGAGGGTTTCTGGAAAAAACAACGGCTTTTTTTTTTTTCCAGAGAAAAATGGGTAAAGTAGGTTAAGATAATTGTGCTTGTTGAAATCAAAATCTGAAGTCTGGCACTGAAAACTAGCATCCACAACCGCCCAACAGCATCCTTTCCACTTGCATTGCTTCGCCATGGTGTGTGCTGAAATATGAGTTACGACTAAATTATTCGACAGAGGTTGTTTGTCGAAGCTTTCATGCACCACCATAAATTTCAGCATATATTAGACTGGTTAATTCTGTTTTTAAGACTGTCATACAGGATATTTTAGAATATTGCCTGCGGCTCTGAATATCTAGGGATTTGTTTCAACATTTCTGTGTCTCAGGCTGATACTAGAAAATATCAGGGGTAATGTTGAAGCTTTGATTTGCAAATAAAGAAAGGTAAAAAAAAAAAGGGCCTATCTGTGCCTTATTTTGTGGTATTATTTAGAAAATGGACAGAGCAACTGCTTGTAAGGCAATTCTCATCTCATTTTCTATTGAGGTGCATGTTGAGTAATGGCACCCCAAAAATCTGCATTAGCATTACCAGTTGCAAGTGCTGACACATCATCAAAATTCATGGCATTTGCTTTTAGATATTATAATACCCTTTACATTTCAAATATTCCTAGGAGATTTCCTCTGCTATTTGGAAAATAATGAACTATGTAATGGGTTATTCCCTTCTTGACTGTGTCCTAACAAGCTAGAAACAAGGGGATATTTCCATTGAAGCACTAAAAAAAAAAAAAAAAAAAAGAAAAAAAGTCCTTTTTACCAAGGCTTTGATTGTAGAATTATTCTGATGCAAAGACAGAGTTGAACTGACTTATTTAAGCAATGTGTGAATACTGGAGAACACTCCCATATTCTGTACTCTAGATGAATGTCTTTAAACATGAGCTGTATTATACTGTGATGCATTTGCGTGCCTTCTGTGGGGGAGATCTCAGTTATTTAGTTTTTTTGTCTTTTAAAGTCCCCAAGCACCAACCAGACAAAAGCTGTTTCTGGAGGTTTGTTGCTAGAGCTAAGCTAGAATATATTTATGATGCATTCTGCTTCCCTTCCGCCTTAAACCTGGCCATCCATCATGAGCCGATTACTTTTTCCTGCAGAAAAAGCTTTGTGACAATTGCTGTTTCTTTACTGCCTAATAGCAAATGGTTTATCTATCTACTTATCCCAAGCCCCGCAGCCCTCTCCTGCCTGGTGGTACACTAACTCCTACCACCCCATCCGGTGCCAGGGTTCCCACTAAAAATGCTTTTAGCTTGGATTGTATAAATTCTGAAACATGAGATGTTGCAGAAGACAGGCAGTGCCTCCAAATGAAAGCATTTGCAGGATACTAAATGATTATCTTTTATCCATGGCCTTTCTTGGTTGGGCAAGCTATGTGACTTGTCTCCTGCTTTTCCCCAATCAGCACCTAAACACCTGTAATTACTGTCAGTCTTTACCCACAGAAAACTGAAAGCCAACCCTGCTGCATAGCCTGCGTCACAGAGGATGTTGGCAATGTAGGATGGCAGCAGGAGACCTCAGTGGTCCAGAGAAAGTCACCAGAAAGAGGGCCAAGTCCCCAAATCTTCCCCTTTGAGGTGCACTATGATGCTCAAATTCATATTCAATATTCAGCAATTATTTTTATTGCTGGAGGACAGTTTCTCTCAGCACTCAAGTCTTGGCCTCTCTCCTAATAAAATTTGCACAGGCAATAAATTAGTGACAGTGCCTGAGTCTCATATATTAAATGCATATAGAACACATAAATTTAAAGGGTTTCTTCCCTGAGTTATAGGGTAAGAAGCCAGTTAGGTCCTGCTGATGCCTTGGCCAGGGTGCCTTTTGAAGCTTGGAGTTGAGCTAGCTCCATCACAGCTGTGCTCATACCCTATTCATCCTGGCTCTTGGTCTGCAGCTTATTTGCTCTATATTTTTGGTAACTGGCTTCGAAGAGGGGGGTATCTCCAATACTTTACACCCCATATGCAGCACGAGACCCATGAGGTAGGCAGCCTCTCCAGATTATGGATGCTGCCCAGAAAATAATGCAACTTGCCTGAAGTGTCAACCGAATTGAAACTTGCTGAGTGCTGGTCCCGAACTGAAAGCGCTCACCAAGGGCTCAGAAAGCCAGTGGAGAGCCCCGTCATTTAAGCCAAGTCACACAACATATTTGTCTCATGACTAGATTGACATGAGCCCAATTCAGGGCTGTTTTTTTCCAGGCCACAAGCTGATGCAAAGCAAATTTAATTGTTCTATGAACAGTCTCCTGCATTTGTGAAGGGTTTGTCATTTCCACAGGCCTCTTGTTAATAAATGAGTGTGCAGGAATATTCGCGTAATGTTAATAGCCAGAGGGTATTTGCTGTAAGATTTGAAGCGACCGGTCACAGAGATATCACTTGAAGTCTTTCATGGGTTAAGCAACAAGCACCCTGTCTCCACGTGGCTTGCCTTGCTGTCCTGCAGATTTCCAAACAGGTTGTACCACCCAGCAGCACCTTGCTCTCAAAACCAATGGCCACACTCGACAGCTGTGGGAATAAAGCCGAGTGGGTGCTGCTTGGCTTCCCCATGGCCCTGGCTCCAGGGTCTGTACTCTGGGACCTAGCATTAGGAAAGTGCCTGGTGTTGAGCAAGGCTTCTGCCATCCTCTCCCAGCCATGAGCACCCATCTGTATCCTCCCTGATAGCCATGGCTCCCTCTCTGATGCTGTTTATTTATCCTAGCTATAGTGTAAAATCTATAGAATAAATAGCCTGGATGGGAGCAGAGTGAAGCACCAAGCTAAAATAAGAAAACTAGTCCCAGTGAGGAGGGGAGAGAGGCAGACTCCTGCAGCTAATAATTCTCAGCATGGCCTAGAATGAGCTAAATCGGGGCCGTCAGGAGGCATCCCCAGGGGTCTGCGCTGCCTGGCTCTCCAGGCATGAACAGAGGTGGGAGGAGCAGCCAAAGAGCTGGTTTGGCTGGCAGATCCCACCCATCTCTTCGTTAAAGAGCAAGACTCTTCACTGCCAGAGATTCTGCATTCAAGGAGGGAAAGAGATTTGGGAAATCCTCTGGTGGTGTGGGCTCAAACACTTCCATGTCTGCTTCACTACATCACTGGCTTTGGGCCTTCTGAGAACCCAAAACAGGGCAAAGATAGCAAAGGTGCACATTTTCCCAGATTCAGCATCCCCATTCCTACCTGCCACCTCTGAAGAGCTGCGACCCTCTTGTCAGAGTCTCTGACAGAGGCCCACCCCAGTTGCAATGCCTTGGGTTACGTGGGTAGCGAGTGAAAAGAAGGGCAATAGCACTGGAGGCGGAAAGGAAGACGCTGAGGAGAAAGCACGCTGAGGCTGGGGCTGCTTGTGACACTGGTGTTCCTCGAAACTGGAGGCAGCCACACCTCTTCCCACACGCGGCTGGACCCTGGAGCAGGCAGCACACTGCTTCCTGTTATTAGAAAACTTCAGGATGCTCTTGCGAGACACAAGCTTATTAGCAAGAGAGTCAGGAGAAAAGAACGTTGCCCCACACAGCCCCAGTGGTATGGCAGCAGGCTGAGACTGCCCAACTCATCTCACTTGCGGGCTCATGCCCACAGAGCAGGGGATAAGAGAGAGAGAGGCTGCACAGTGCTGGAATTGCCACAGCTGAGCATGGCAAACATCTAGCTGCACAAATCCATCTAAAATTCCCAAGAATAACAGGAAATCCAGCCGCTAATTTTCCGTCTCACTTGCTTTGGGGCAGGCACGCACCTCACAAGGCCCAGAGCTGGGGATCCCCACAGAGCCTTGGGGCAAGGGACAGGCAGATGAGATAACCACGTGCTCCTGAGTCACACGAGAAGAAAATAACAATGATAATTATAAAAAGAAGTGGTTGCCCTGGTAGACAAAAGTGGGGAGACTGAGCACCCAGGCAGGGAGGGACGACCCCAGCCCCAGCCTCACGAGGGGACCGGGGAGGTAGGGAGCACCTCGGCTGATGCTGCGCTCGCTCGTGCCCACTTCTCCCCATGGCCGTGCATTATCATCACTTATTCATTCTGTGACCTTGAAATCCCTCTCCCTTACCAGAAAAACAACGAATCCCTGTCAGAAAAGTGGGCTCTGCAAAAGAGAGGGGAAAAGGAAAAAAAAAAAAAACCTAAAAAAAATAATGAAATCATGCAACCTCCCATGTTGCTTGTATTAGGTCAGATGGGAGAACTTATTTAATTAGTGATTTTTATAGGGCTTTATTTTTCGATGCCCAGTGGAGTAGTTAAGATTGGTAATAAGAAAGAAGTCTGGTCCTGCGCCAGCCCTCCTAAGACAATGGTGCAAGGAGGAAAGAGCCAAGCAATATATTTGAGTGTTTTCAATGCTTTGGGTTTTGGGGGTTTTTAAACTTTATTTTTCAGTGCTGCATTCTAAAACCATCTGAAGGGTGTACATGGAGGGGAGGGGAAGGAAATTGTTTGGGGAGGCCTGAGGGGACGGTAACGATGAATAATGGAACGAAATGGAGAAATCACTTCTTGTGCCGATTTCTCCATGGCCGGCGAAATTTCCCTCTAATGAAACCTGCTCCAGCACAGAAAGAGGATGGCTGGCAAGTGGCCAAGCAGCAGATTTTCAGTGTAGATGGAGGTGGATGGGTCAGATGCATAATCATGATAGATAACTGGGAGGAGGGGGTCTAAGAAAAACACCAGTTCCTCCTCTGTCCATGCTACTGTCCCTCCTTGTGGCCTGTTTCTGCCACTCATCCCCATCACAAAAAAATATTTTTCCTCCTGCACTTTCCACAGAAGGAATAGGGAAGGAGGACTCAGGTTTACAAATTTCCCACCACAACTATGCATTTCTCAGCACATGGGACTGTCTGCAGATGCTGGGCGTGGGGCACCCTCCCCAATGGCCCTGGACCACGCAGCACACATCCCGAGTGGCTCAAAGTCACTCTCGCAGGATGATATACAGCACACATAGAGCATAAACCAAACCAGATGCTGGGCTAGAGATTTTACAGGAGAGGGGTTGTGCTCTCTTTGAGCCCAAGAGCAACCCACTCATTGTCCGTTGATAAGAGAACTTCCAGAGGCTGATGGCAAAGCTCTTCTGCACCAAGTGTTTGAAGGATGTTCATAGGCCACCATCTAAGACAGTAGCCTCACCAGTGGCCAAAAAGCCCCATGCAGCCTCGTTGCTCAGTAGCCAAACTTTGCTACTTGGGAGGGGAGTCAGCCTGTTTCCTGACAGCAAGAAGAATAATGTCACAGCGTTCAATAAATTCCTAGCAAACACAACAAAAAAAAAAAAGCCAAAAAAGAAGGAGAAAAAAAAAAGCCTCATTGAGCTTTGTCCTTTGCAAAATGAAAAATATGGTTGTTTTGCTCCACGGGAGGAACAGCGGAATCAGCTTTAAAATTGACAGTGAATTTGGCCAGATGCCACAGGCCTTTTGGCTTCAGTTTCCTTTCAATAATCATCTCCCTGCCAATTTGGAGTGCACAGGACACAGCTACACACCTGATGATACGCTGAGTAATGGCCTTGGCTTGCAGTTATCTGGTCCATGCAGCAGGGAAGCAGGAGGGTGGCCATTTATCAAAGGCATTCATCTGAGCGGTCACGGCTTCCCTGTGGCCACAGGTCCCTGCTGCAGGGGCCAGCCCTGCATCACGTAGGAAGGGATGTAACCATTGGTACCCAAAGGATGTGCACTTGTCCCTGGGGTTGAGCAGGTGAGTGTCTGCAGAGAACTCACAAATCACTCATGTCTCTACCAGCATCTCATTACTTCAAAGGAAAGTGAAATAGATATTTGAAAGTTGTGTGAATTTGTACTGTAGGAATAGCGTTTGGACGGCATGCAGGAGTTCATCCTTCTCCTGGACCTGTCTTTGGTGTATGTGCTTGCATCACTATGAGCTCCTGGGCTGTTTGCTGCAATATGCTGACATCCCACCACTAATGGGTTTCTCCCCCTACCATGTTAGTGATCCCACTGAAATATTTGGTTTACACTTCCCCCCTGGTAGTGCATGTAGCATGGGGGTCGATTCAGCCCAAGTGCCACATGGTGCTTGCACTCCATCCCAGTGCTCAGCCTGCCTCTTGCTGGTACTTCATAAACTGTTGTCTTTTTCTACCTGCCTCTCACTCCATCCTCATCAACCGTGGCACTGTTGCAAAGCAGCAATCTCAAGGACATTTTACTTCTCCCACAGGAGAAGGATTGGCCTGGGAGGGACATGAGAAAGTCAAGAGCACTGCACTGCCACAGCAGCTGAGAGGCCAAAAGGGCCCTTGCACAACAACAGAAACTCTAGGAGCACGTCCTGGTATCTATAGGGTTATTTGTATCAGAGCGCTGACAAGAAAGAGCTTTCAGCACTGCAGCTTGGGTGGCAATATTTCTTTCCTCACTAATCCTGCCTTGACATCAGCAAGAGAGTCGGGGCTCCGCAAGGGCATCGTAAGATAGAAAAGACAATTAGAAGAACTTAGAAATGGGAAAGGACATGTCATAAAAGTCATTATCAAGCCTTCCCTTCATTCCCTCCACATTTTTCATGGGGAAAAATGTTCCCTCTGCAAAAAGAAATTTGGAAAATTTCCACCTATTCTACTGGCTGCACCCATGAGAGTATTTCTGCCTCTGGCAATAGCTTCTGCTCAAGTCTTGTTGTGCCGATGAGACATACGGCTCCAACGTATGGCTCCAGTATCTTTCTTGATCAAGGGCTGGTGTGAGCAATACAGCAGGAGGTGCTACAAATAGGCAGAAAGTTTTGCAAAAACATGGAGTGGGAAGAGTGTGCTGTTGCAGCTGAAACGTGTGCTTGCTACATCTAATGCAAACAGTCCTCTACTTCCAAAATTGCACAAAGTCAGCAGCTAAAATAACTGCTTTTTGACCTTTTTATCTTCTCCCATCTCTCTGAGCCTTGCCATTCTCCTTTTGCCTGACCCGGCCACCTGCCTTTGTCATTAGCAATAATCAGCAGCAATAAATAGGCGACATTTCATTGCTGCGGAAGCAGCATGAGATATTTTGGGCCAAGCCAGCCAGGCTGGGGCTCTGCAAGCCCACTGGCTGGCAAGAAAAGACACTGCTAAAGTCACCTTACCACCCATACTGGATTTACAAAGTCTGCTGAGAGCAACATGACTGTGAGTAGTGGTGGAAAGGGTTGGGGATGTCCCAGGTGAAAGCCATCTGGGCTGGAGAGGAGTTACCACCTGGCAGTGGTGTCTAGATCTGCAAAGAAAAGCTATAAAAAAACAGAGGCACCATGGCTGTGAGCAAAATCTAAGCATGAAGTAGCTCTGATGGAAGGAAAGAGAGATCTCCAGTGGGGGCCAGATGCTTGACAGCGGTCTGCACAGGTCCCTGTGGGACTTGCAGAAGAGGCAACCTGCTGGGTGTCAAGGGGGCTGAATCGACGCGACCAAGAGGGGAGGGGGATTGGCAGGGAGGACAGCTCGCCAGGGCAGCGGGATAGAGGTGCTCAGCTCTTTTAGATGCCACAGGAGTTATCTGCAGAGGTACCTTTAAGGCTCTGGGCTTTGCATGCTTCAGTCACGTTTTAAAAATAGGACACGAGTATTCTACATCACTTAGGTATTTTGGAAAATTTTACTCAGCCTTTCTACAGCTCCTGTCAATCCTCCTCAGTGTGGTGCTGAGATGCATACATGTCACGTACACAAATAGCACGCTTCCCTGGCCCCTCTCCACCATGGCCAGAGACACCTCAACAGACTTTCACAGTGCTCTTCCACAGCTTGGCAAGAAGGGGTTGGGGAGGGGGATGATGCCTCTGCTCTCCTGGTAGCAGTGTCCCTGTGGTGCTGAATGAGATTCCAAAATGTCCACAGAACAGGGGTGAAAGGTGTCGCAACAAGGAGATGCTTATACCTCCAGAGCAGAGGCAATGCTTGGGTGCAGCCTCTTCTGGGTCTCCAGGGACATTCCCTCCATGGCAGGTGCTGACCCAAAATGGAGTCCCCAGGGTCTTTGCTGCAACCCAGAAGAATGGTGACGGCCCATGACATTGTGCGCGTCCCTTCACCTGCCCTGCTGGATAAGACTATCAATGTGTGATCTTAGAGAAGTGGATCAGGGCAGGAGCACTCCCCGGTACACTGCCAACCACAGGGAGCTAGCAGTGGGGAAAGATGTTTCCTATTTGAGCTTTTTCAGATCAGAAAACTGCAAAGTTCAGCTCAGACAGTCCTATCCAGATTGTAGGGACTGTTTGTTCCCAGTTTTGGCAGGGTCGTGAATGATGCATGAATAACAGCATCCCTTAATTAGTGTAATATGCTGTACCAGGTTAGAAAGCACTCTCTGGTTTTGTTTTTCCTCCGCGCGCGTGTGTGTGTATTCCTCTTTAAAGGAGAAGGGAATGAACAGAAAACATTGCAGTTGTGTTTTTGTTGGTTGGGGCACCGATGAACCCTATTCCGATTGGGCTAGTTATGAATCACTGGAAAGCGATATCCACACCAGAGAGTGCTGCAGCCAACCTGATGTCTGCTTGGCAGTTGTACTGAGCAAAAGCTCCATAATTATTGTTTTTGCTGCCTGAATCTTAGTGGAATAAAGAGAAAAAATCTCTACCTTCAAATTTATGAGAGAGTGTGTAGGAGGATGTACATGTGTGTGTACTGCCTGTGTACACATGTTCTGACACATGCACGGTTTGCTTTGACTCTTGGAGTAAAGGAGAAAGATCCATCACCAGATTTATTTTCTTTTGTCAATCTGACTCCCTTGCTTCCCTCCCTTGGCTGCTTTTGTTTGGGGCATTTGAATCATGCCCATCACATCCTGGCCATCAAGAAAGATGTTTTCATTACTGTAACCACAAAGGACATTGCCTGCCCTCCCACCCTTCCTCCCCAGCACTGCTGCACCAGGAGCTGCTCTGCCAGTCCCCATCCACCACCTCTGCCCTTCGCCCACGTGCTACTCGTGCATATCCACCTCGAGCATCCCTCCTGCTCCTGTGCCAAGAGAAGCACTGCCACCCACCCTGAAATCCCAGGCTTAGCCCCTTCTCCTCTGGCTCATGCTTTTTTTTTTTCAGGAAAGGATGCCTCGAAATCTTTCTCCTTTTTCTCCTTTCCTCCAGGGCTTGCTGGAGCCACCAGAAAGGTGCCACTGGATGATGTCAAGCCTCAGGTTGGGTCAGCACTGTTGCTGCTTTTTCCTATGGGGCCACCTTGGCCTCTGTTTGCAGGTGGACCAGGGTGGCAGGGTGAAATCACTAGCATTGAAGGCTGCAGAGCAGAGCAGCATCGGGGTCTCGAACCGGTGCGGAAAGAGAAAGCTCTCTCCCACTGGGTAACCCGGCAGCAACTGCTATTTCAGTAAACATATCATTTTGTGCTCAGTAAACACACATTCCAGAGGAATGCTCTCATTGTTTTTTTGCTCTGTAATGCATTAATGAAGAAATAAAGTTTAGGTTGTGTAATGGTGACAGCTTGAAGTCATTTTGCCTAGTGTTATTTCTCAGCGAAGGCTCAGCTCTCCCTGGAACGGGAGGAAAAAAAGACGACCAGATTTCACTTCAAACTCACCAACATGTGCAAAAAAAATCAAAATACGACAGCAATTAACTCCCTTCCACATGCCCCAATAAAACTACCTCTCTCGCTCGCTCTGAGCTTTGTCACGTATGGGGCTGTTTATGGAGGAGACAATACAAAATGGGTTTATACAAGGCTCTTGTTTTAATTTTTGTTTTATATCCACTGGAACCCTCAAGTAGTGAATTCATTTCCTGATATAGTAAACATTTCTGATGGCCAGGATTCCTTCTCTTTTCCCAAATGAACACAACCCCCTGGTCTAACTCACCAGCAGCACAGTCTATACAAACAGACCCATCAGCTAGATTTTCAAAGAATGCATCTTAAGCACGCAGCTAGGAAAATAAACAAACAGCAACACCTTCACAAGAGCCTGGCGGACCCCATCACAAGCAGGAAGCTTTTCTCCCTGAAGTTTGCTCAAGACTTCAACTGCATGTGGAAAAACTATCAGCTTTTCCCCATATTCCAGGAAACAATCTTGTTCTCGCAGTTGCACACTGATGGCTGCCGGCTCACTGCTAAATGAGCTACGCAGTCCCTCTGATTTGTGACCCTATTTGCACTATGCAAATGTCTTCTGACAGCTCTCTTTTCCTGTCATTAAAACAAACAATGGCCCCTGTAACCAAAAAGGAAATCAGTAACAGGCGAAAGCTGTTCTCTCTTTTTCTTTGCCTTTTTTTTTTTCTTCTGGTTCTGGGACTAATGTTAGTAATTACCCTGAAATATTCACAAACTTCTTCTCGTCCCAAACTGTTTTAGTCATCCTAGTGGCCAACCCAACACGACTAATATAAGTGCTCTTCGAAAAGACCTAAAAATCAAACATAGCCCCCAGTGATAAACTGGGTAAGAGACACCTCCAGTCTTTTTTTTTTTTTTTTTTTTTATGTATATATCTCTCTATCTGTATATATATAGACCAAAAAAAAAGTTATACTGACTGATTTGAGGAGCTTTTAAAATAGTTCCCAGTCTATCAGGAATGATTTAAATACTGCTCTGAGAATGGAAAAACACAAACTAGTTACAAATAAGAAGGTATTGTGTCTGGGGGATGATGTGCATAAGGAGGAAGACATGACTTTCTCTCTAGTCATCTCTCCATTCTCCAAAGCATCCATCCTGTCCTAAACTGTATCCAGCCCAAAAAAGTACATTGCTGGTGGCCGTGCCTTCCCAATGTCAAGTAAGGAACAGCCCCTCCCAGTAAATGTGTGCTTTGCCTTTGATTACAGTGGGAAAAGGTCTGCATTAAGAGACTTAGGGGTACTCAAACACTCCTGGGATTCACTTCTTTGTCTTTTAAATAATATGGTATACATAATCCTAAACTGGGCCAGTTTTTCACCCCATCACACAAGTTTTGTGCCTGTAGGGCTGAATTGAAGTCAATGGTGTTAATATTGACATAAGACCATGATGACCAAGTGGGAAATTAGTCTGGTAACACTTGATTGTCTTTTGCAAAAATTTTCTAAATGGTCTTAATGGTTTTGTTTGTGGTACGTGTTGCTCACTCCTGATTGTACTTCTGCCAAGTTGTATTTTTAACTGTAAACACTGGCCTCTCAGAAAATTTGAAGTAAAGCAAAACAGAAAAGATGTTCAAAATAACATTACAACCTAATTTAATTTATCCCCTGGTAATTGCATTTGTAGGAAATGAGCAACACAAACAAAACAGAACCCCAGCCTTTCCAGCTATCACTATTGCTTTCACATGCAGACACAGCGGTTACAGCCACCACATGGTTAAGTCTCCAACTACATTAGGAGAAGTGCAATGGGCCCTTGGAAGTGAGGTGACACCTGCCTTGGGTCCCTGCTCGTAGGTGCCACCTATTGAACGTCAGCCAGCCTGGCCAGCTCTCCCATTGCTCTTCCTTTTCTTGTAGTTCTCATCCTTAATTTTTCCTGTACCAATCTATCCATGCATTGATCCCAGACAAAATATAGCTGGATGACTAACTCAATTAACCACACAAGCAAAGTCCCTTCTCTTGGCCCTGATACTTACATGCTCACCTAATTTTAATCATATGAACCACTCTGAGTAAATCCTGTTGAACTTGGGCCTCTGTTTGCAAATGGTGTAAGAACTTTACAGATGTGTTTGGTGCGTCTTTATTATGTGAATGGTTTCTCTGGCCATTTCTCAGACTTTGGGTAGCTTGTAAACTTACACAGCCCGACTACAGTTCAAGTATTTGTTATTTGGCTTTTTTGGCTTTTTTTTTTTTTCATTTGTATGCTTCTTGGTGAGTTCATGCACGTGTCGCTGATTACCTCTGTCACATAGCAGAGCTTCTCTGCTTTGATTCAAGGAGTCCCAAACCCACAAACATCTCTCAAAACCAGTTATTATGCAAATCCCTCACTGCACATATCCATGTGAACACAGATTTGCACAAGCATTTGTCATATGGATTGTATTTACACAAGTACCAGCAACATGTCCCCATCACATGAATATTTCAGCAAGTGTTGTACCTGCCTGATAGCTTGCCAGAAGCAATCACTAGGAGAATCACTGTCATTGCCAAAATAAACTCATGGCGTTTATTTGAGGGAGGACTTCTAAATAGCATTTTTCTAGCATTCACGCAGTTCTAAGTGGAACTCCCTGTGTGATGAATGCTGTTTACAGTGCAGCTCTGTTTGTTGTGAAACGGGGAAAAAAGGCAGTTTCTTGCACTTGCCAGCAGCACGCCAATGTAGTGGAGGAAGGTACATCCCCTCCTGCTGTCACTCTTGCATGAAAAGCTGATGCCCTGTTTCTTGCTCTGCTTCGCACTAAAAGCCCACGTGTATACACAGGATTTTCATGTTCTCAGAGTGGTAAATTATAAGAAAGATGAATGGGGAAAGCCCTAAACTGGGTAAAGAAATTTTGACATTTTCTCTACAATTTCCCATTTGCCATGGCTCCACTGCTCAAAGAGCCATTAATGATATACCCTGCAAGGAATGATGAACAATTGTGTTAGTAGCTTCAAAGGCAGGAAAAGCTTATTCCCAAACAGTGGAAAATGCAAGTAGCAGGTGAGTTTCTGAAAATAAGCTCTTTCCGGACTAGCATAAAGCAGCAGGAGTGGGGCAGGACCTGGTGCAGCACAGGAGGATGGTGAATGAGAGAGCCAGAAACCCCATCTCACTGCTTCATCTCTCCAGGTAATTGTGGCATCTCCTACACATCCCAAGAAACCCACATGTCACAATGATGAAATCACACTTTTCTCCCACAAGGGAAAAAGGAGTATTTTTCCTTCTGCTTTTTCCCATTTTCACTGCGTTCAGACTGAAAGGAAACTCTCTTTGCAGATGGAGCGTAGGAATGGGAGTGTTGTGGTGTCTTTGCAAACGCCACGTATTCCTTCCGAAACCCTGCGTCTTCAGCCATTCAAGACCTGATGTTTTCCTCTCCAAACCATCCTCAGGGAGGAGGAAGAGATATCTGGAGGCTGCTGGTGGCTTCAGGGTGGTTTGGAAAGCTGAAGCATGTGAAGGATTATACAGGAACACCAACTCAATCAAGGCCAATGCTGTTGGAAATCGAGAGTGAGTGTCAGTGTGAATAACATCACTTCAGATTTCTGAGACCTGGAGCTGCTTTTGGTCTTTGAGTTTGACACAGTCCCAAGGTTTGATCACTGCCCCCTCAACACTCCTGTCTTAAATGAGAGCTGGGTGCAAGCTCCTACTGCTCCAGAAAGTCCTTTGGTCCTCAGGCTGAAAAGTAGTTGCAAGCTTTAGAGACACTTTAACCCTCTTTTTCCATTTGACGCATGTCCTCTCTTCACCTTCACTTTTTTGCTTTTTCTTTTTACTCTCATATGTAAAGCTGATTACTTTGCCTGCTACATTAGCCATTCACCTGTTCCTAAGACTGAGGAATGGCTTAAACACTCTTTTGACACAGCCCCTTGAAATTGGGTTGCTCTGCTGCGGTCAATGAACATAGCGTGGGAAAAATGCATTAATACTTTCACTGGTAACACGGAGGATGGCTATAAATAAACCCTTCATTACAGTATTTATATATTATTACATCACATAGCCACTTAAAACAGAGAGCAATTGGAAGTGTTGAATAATGTAAGGATAATCGCCTCTACATTAGTTCCACTGTCATTGGCATTATGTATTGCTTGGTGACACTGCCACGCTCGCTGCTTCGCCCAGTGTTGCGTGACATTGGTGGTGACGTTAGAGTGTCAACGGTCCCTCTCAAACGACATACAGGACTTTGCACAGCACATGTAGCTCAGCATTATATAATAAGGGTGCTTCACTGAAGACTTTTGGCAGCACATGCTTTTTTCCTGACCATTTCATTCAAATGAGATGTCCATTTCTTGAAGGAAGTTTGCTTTAAGGAAGCCAACTAAGCATGCCCATTGTGCAAGGCTCCAGCACCCTCATGCATGGAGAAGAGAAGTTCGCATCAGGCTGGCCAACTGTGTATCTTAGAAATCACCCCACCTTGTGCTGATGAGGCACACTGTATCCTATGTGGCTACTGTTGCTCCAATGCCTTCTCCAGCCAGAGACATAGCTGAAAGATGGTGATGGCAGGAAACTGAGATGCTCAGAGTCTGGCAAGAAGGCATTTTAGTGGTGAAACTCAGACTCATGTCACCTGAATCCAGTTCAGGTGGAGCATATGGAAGACTTCCTCCCAAGCAAATCAGATTACTTAAAAGTGCTGTTAAATGATACAAAAGTATCATAATTCCTTTGTCTTCTTTGTTGTTGCTGCTTTTCTTCCTTTTTCAGAGGAGGGGAGCAGGTGGATACATGCTTGGTGTGATCATGGCTGAATAGCTTTCTTGCTGTTTATGGATTTCAGTTTCCTCGGGTTTGACAAGCTTGCTCTTAAGGAAGCCCAACAAAACAAAAATCCTATCTCTCAGAATGTCCCACTGCTGGTTTTCATGGCAGGGATGCCCATCTCAATTACGCTGTGTTGAACAGCATTCAGTGGCTCATTGATCGTCACTTATTAAACAAGCTCCTGTGTGGCCTTGAGGACCAAGTCCAGAGGAGGATCTCCACCACAGTGCTTGGAAGGGGCTGCTCCAGAAAGCAGTCATTTCAAATGTTGAGAAATCGCTTCTCTGAACCTTGTCCTCACATGACATACAACCAATTTCTGCACAAAGATCTGCAGTTGACTTTTATTACGGCTCCGATTTAGCTGCTTCTTTGATTTATCGCAACAATGCACATTCAATATCTTTCTTCTGATCTGGAGGCCAGAAATATAACTCTACTCATATGTTTGTATTCTTAGGACTTGGGATTTCACAGATTCAGAAACTCATTCATAGATTCACAGGGTTTACGGCCAGAAGGAACCATGAAAACATCTGGTATGACTTCCTATATTTCAAAGCCATTCAGTTGCAGCCAATTAGCCCAATACTGAGCGCAGTAGCTTTGCTGCATCTTCCAGAAAAACATCCAGCTCCGGACATACCAAGAAAAGGGAATGTGAACATATCAGAAGTTGGAGACTCACCACATTGTTTAATTTTGAAGATCATATTAATTTAAAAATGTGCCTTGTTTCTAATACGCTTTTGTTTGGCTTCACATCTAGCAATCATTTTTGCACCTTTCTCCACTTTATAACTCAGCAGCATTGCCTGTCAAGCTATATTCTTCAAACTTTGGAGTCAGGTGGTTTTTTTGCCCAACATCTGTCTGATGTATCAGCAGTATTTGTGAGTCAACTTTCCTGCAGTTTTGGCTATTAAAAAACTTTTCACGTTGTTGTTTGTGTTATTATTTGTTCTTAAATAACACAGAGAAAAGTAACTCTGAATAAGGGAACAGATATTTGCTTTTCAGAAAATGTTGGTGTGAGAACTTGGGATATTTAAAAAATATTTTTCAAAATACTTCAATTCAGAAAAATGAACCAAAATTCAACTTGCAAAACACAAGCTGACATTTCTTTGTGAAACAAAAGCTGTGACCAACCTTGCCAACGGGCTTCTGAACACCTCACCCATCTCCCTGCACAGATGCTTTGTATGTTGTTACTCTTCCCTTTTGACACAGAGATGGAGATAGAACTGTGTCTCACACCATCAAGTCATACTTGCCAGCTTTAAAACTAGTTGTGCAATATTATTCTGCATCCTTTCTATTTTTCAGGAGCTATATCACTCACTGGGACTCCTGATTCTGAAAGGCTTGATCATTGGTGCAGTTTGTCCTTCTGGCTATTTGTCAAGGACACACTTCTCTTACCGTTGCAAATTTACACAAGAAGCTTTTAGGTTTTGTTTGGTATTATCCTTCCTTCTTCTTCCCAAGTGGGCAGAAATTTTTATACTACACAAATGGTCTTCTGAAAGACAATCATTTTAATTTTATTTTCTGAACTCTATGACTTTCTCCACTCCACTCAAATGTCGTTGGTTTTCATTATTTTTTGTGTACTTAATAAATTGCAGCAGAAGAGCTGGGAAGAATCAGATGCTTGTCTCACATGGATTTCTCCATCTTTTGCAGTACATGAAATTCAAGGAAAAAAGCTGCTCCTTAGGCTGAGGAATGCAATAGCTGCACGCTGGCAGGCAGAAATGCCAGTGACGTTAGTGGCAGGAATGTGGGTACCACCTAGCTGCAGTATTGGTAATACTTGTAGCTTTTACCTCTGGGCCTGATGAACCACGTCATCTGTCTAGCTGGAAGTCATGCTCTGAACTTGTTTGGAGAGCTGGTGCGTGATTGTAAAGGCTTATAGCTAAGGAATGTGATGCCTCTCACACAGTGCTGCGTAAAAGCACCAAGGCTGGGGCAGGAGAGACCATTGGCCTTCCAGGAACCACAGTATGTGGATGGAGAAGATAATCATTAATATTAATAACACAGGCCTTGGAGGAGCACTTCAGGGCTCTGTCAGTGAGCGTGACCCCAGCACAGAAGGTGCAGAGCAAACAGGGATACTGTCCCTGTGCTCAAGGACGGCCATGAGACAAAGGTACTTGAACACTGCAGGCATGGCCAGTTACTGCATGTTTGTAGGCTTCTGGAAATGAGGCATCACCAGACACTTCTGTGGGTTCATTTCATCAACTGAGGGGGTCCAAAGACAAGGCTATGAAAAATGAGTCTTTGCCCGAGACCTCATTTTTGCTGGTAAGAGGAGAGCATTTGGACAGAGGCAGTCTGCCTGCTTGTTAGAAAAAAAAAAAAGGATGTAAAGTCTGTGGCAAAGCCTGATATTTCTGGAAAATTCTGACTTCTTCATTCTGGGTATTTCTACAGATCCACCACTTACGAAATAGTTGCACATCCCATGCTGCTAATATACGATCTCCACATGGATCCTACCAGTTCTACAGGTGAGGAGCTGAGGTACAAAAGAAAATGAGAAGAGCTGAAGGACTGAGACACAAGAGAAGCCCCTGAAGTAAAGATTTAGCCCACTTTCCCCTGGCCATGCTTACTCTCTCTTCCAGTCTTACAACAGCCATGGGGGAAAAATAGGCAAACTGGGCAGAACTGCAACCCAGTCCTGTGGATGTAGGCTCAGAGATCTCCAAATGGCGAAAGCATTTTGGTGTGGGTGTGCAGGCTCAACCTCTTCTTCATAAAAAAAAAATAATGAAAGAAGATATAAAACTGCTCTGAGGGAGCCAAAAGGGATTTTTCTTTTTTTCTTGGCCCTCTCGCTACTTCTGTGGGAACCCAGCAGTATTGTTTCCAGAAGGCTCAGTCTCTGTCACCCAAGTCTTTGGCGTGTTTGGGGACACCCTTACTACTTCCCTTTCCTCCCCTGCAGAAGAGTCCAACGCAGCTTTGACCGCAAAGCCCAGGAGGCCTTGGAGTTTGTCTGAAACAAAAGAAAAAGATTGCGAAAGGCGGTGGTGTCAAATAATGCTTCCATTTAGTAGGAATTTTGCTCCCCTTGCATTCCCAGGCAGCACCTGCTGTGTGAGGCTTTTGGCCAGCTCCTCTGAGCCTCTGTGGTAAAACAAACAAAAACAGCAGGGAAAAAAATTCCTCTTTATAACGCCTGTTATCCTCAGGCTACCTTCCAACACTGCCTCGCCTCCCCATGTCGACAGTACTCTTCAGGGAAACAGGATACTACGAGGCCAGAAAGCCTTGTGCAAATGGGCAGTTGAGCAATGGAGGAAGAGACCCTCTCTTATTGAAAACAAGACTGTTTTCTCTCTCTTCCCTCATGTCTAAATGCAGAAGAATCCTTACTGGTACCCCAGCAGAAAAAAAAAAGAAAAAAAAGGAAAAAAAATGGGAAAAAAATTGACACATTGTTACCTCCATGGCAAAAGCATTTAGGAATTATTCTGAATTAGGGAAAAATATGGTTGGGAGGGAAAGGAATGGACAGTCTATCTGGAGGGGCTGGGGGACGTGGTCTTTGGAGATGTTTATAACACTCTGCTCAATCCTTGTTATCCACTGTTCCTCTTCATGTGCCTTATGGTTTCAGGGTAGTTTTGAGATCATTTTGTGTTTCAGAGCATGGTGGCACCGTCTGTGCTGGAGGTTGTTCATGTTTATCTGGTGTCTGGCCCAAACGGCCCACCTGCTGTTACGTGCTCAGCCTCTGGAACTGTCACAGCACCAGTGATGCTGGTGGGAACTTTTGCAGCCTTCAGGAAGGAGACAAATCTTTCATGGGGATTTAACAACATCTCTCTTACCTCACACCCCTGCTTTGACCCCTGCCTGCCCCTGTACACGTTCAATCAAGGAAGAAAAAGATTTTTAGGACCTCATTTTTGATCCTAACTTTAGACAATATCTTCCAGATAGCTCTCCCAAGGCCAAATAGCCCAGTGTTTGATACAGACAGGGTTTCAAAGGCTATTGTGATTACCTGGCCTGACCTTTACAGCACAGCTATTGAAGAACTGTTGGCATCCAAAGCAGATACAAGAAGCCTGTTCAACCACCTTGCCTTGATCTCACCTCAGACAGAGCTCCAATTCAAAGATTCTTAGCAAACCTTCAGGTCTACACTTTGGCTAGTCTTATTCCCTTCCTCCCTTCTTATTGCATACCTGACCGAGGGTAAAAAGAAGAGCAAACATCCAGGAAGATGGAGGTACATGCTGGAAAAGCCCAGAGTTTGTGTAAGTGATGGAAGAAGTACGTGTGACTTTCCACTTTCCTCCTCACCAGAGCTTTCACAAGGCGTTGGCCAACACTAGTTTATATTCCCTATCAGGGAACACATTTGGGAGAGACAGCTCAGCTCCTCATTTTGTTGGAAATAGTGCTTTAGTGGTGTCTGCCAAGACATCTCTGCACACTTCAAATGTAAGATGCCCTACAAAGGGCTCCCACTCCCTCTCTGGACTCCTGTTCTGAGCAAGTGTCCAATGTGCATGGCCTTATTTTTGAATGTGCTTGTGTTGGGTTAATTTTGACCAGATGCCAGGTGCCCACCAAAGCCACTCTATCACTCTCCCTCCTCAACTGGACAGGGGAGAGAAAATAAAACAAAAAGCTCACGAGTGGATAAAAGGACAGGGAGATCACTTGCCAGTTATCACCATGGGAAAAACAGACTCGACTTGGGGAAAATAGATTAATTTATTACCAATCAAATCAAAGTAGAGTAATAAGAAATAAAACTAAACAACTCCCTCCTGCCCCTCCCTTCTTTCTGGGCTTAACTTTATCTTGAATTCTCTACCTCCTTTCCCCCGGTGGCACAGGAGGATGGAGAATGGAAGTTGTGGTCAGCTGATCACATGATGTCTCTACTGATCCTTCCTCCTCAGGGGCAGGATTCCTCACACTTTTCCTTTGCTCCAGTGTGGGGTTCCTCCCAGAGGAAACAGTTCTCCACAAAATTCTCCAATGTCAGTCCTTCCCATGGGCTGCAATTTTTCACAAACTACTCCAGTGTGGGTCCTTTCCACAGGGTGTAGTCCTCAGGAATAGACTGTTCCAGCGTGGGTCCATTGTGGGGTCACAAGTCCTGCCAGCAAACTTGCTCCAGTGTGGGCTCCTCTCTCCATGGGTCGATAGGTCCTGCCTGCTCCAGTGTGGCCTCCCCACAGGGTCTCAGCCTCCTTTGGGCATCCACCTGCCATGGTATGGGGTCCTCCATGGGCTGCAGGTAGATATCTGCTCTGCTATTAACCTCCATGGGCTGCAGGGGGACAGCCTGCCTCACCATGGTCTCCACCATGGGCTGCAGGAGAATCTCTGCTCCAACACCTGGAGCACCTCCACCCTCGCCTTCTTCACTGACCATGGTGTCTGCAGAGTTGTTTTCTCTCACATATTCTCACTCCTTTCTCTGGTTGCAGTTCCCCAGGTTTTGTTCCCCGTTCTTAAATATGTCATAGAGTTGCTGATGGACTTGGCCTTGGCCAGTGGTGGATCCATCTCGGAGCCAGCTGGCCTTGGCTCTATTGTACACAGGAGAAGCTTCTAGCAGCTTCTCACAGAAGCCATCCCTGTAGCTCCCACTCCCTGCTACCAGAACATTGCCATGAAAATCCAGTGCAGTGCTACTAAAACCATCACAGAAGAAATTCTGTGATTGTCCATGGTCCAAGAGTGAGGTCTTGCTTTACTGTTTGAAAGACTCTGCCTCAGGAGATATTATCTGTCTCTGAATACAGATACGTCTCTGAATCCCTGTATTTACAACATGAGATATCAGTCTTGTATTCGCCAAATCTAGCAGTGGTGACAAAAGCGCTGCAGCCTCTCAGGTGTAGATGTCCATTCTAGGATAGATGTCCATGTAGGATAACTCTGAAAACTTCTCTTCGTTGACTAGACCACCCATGACTACCACGTGAGTTTGGATGCCTAGCTCATTTGTGAAGACTTACACTGGGGACAGCTGAAGTGAGGCAAAATGAATAGAGGATATCTCATGTCAGGTCTCCCACTTCTGGACTGAAATCATAAAGGAAATGAGTTCAAAACTGGCACTGAAATGCAGCTGTAAGTTTTATACTTGGTAAGGGCATCAGCAAGCAATGGTGAACTGCCTGTGTGAATCTGGAGTTAAACAGGTCTGTTTGCCTGAAGTGATCTTGACATTATTCCCGTGACATTTTGCTGGTGCTATTTGCTCACATGCTCTTGACACTCTCTTGCCTTGTTAACACAACCCTAGTGATTTTGGTGCATGTTGTGTTGTTGACTTAGGAGTTTTATCCATCACTTCATTTTCTGTAGCATTAGCACTAGCATTAGCACTGGAATTACTGTGAGTGCCACTGCCGAAGAAGGTCCCAAGCCACCTGCTGCAGTCTACTGCTCATGCTCGCAGAAGCAGACATCCCACCCTAACATATGTCCTCCAGCACACTAAGCAACCACCACCTGGTTGCAATTTCTTCTCCTGCCCCCCGCCTTTATCCCTCTACACCCCTAAAACCAGCCACAGCACAGTGACTTTGCTCGGCAGCTTTGCATTTCAGGCTAGAGTTAGCATTTAACTATTCAGATTGGTGCAAGGAGCCCGTATAATTACTGCTGGGATTGTGCTGTGTAGGCCCTGTGTAACGAACTCGCCTCAAATAACCCAGCTGAATGTCAGAGCCCGTGCTGTATTGTGTTTCACATTCTGGCTGTGGGAGTGCTTCCCCAGCAGGAGTCAGGGTAACAAATCCCTTGCTCTCGCATGAGGGCCCCATAAAATGAATGATTCTGGATCTCACGCTCCTGAGGAGGTCTTGGTTACTCCAGCAGTTGCCTCTCATAGCAGGAGTAACTGCAGGGGACTGAGGGAGGGAAGGGCAGTTTGTCAGGCTTTCTGTATCATTGCCCCTGTGTCAGAACAGGAAGGAGCAGGAGCCTGCTCTCCCCTCCAATCTATACTTTTACATAGATATTAAAGTAAAAAAAAACCCTGAAAAACAGAGTGGCTTAACCCCGAGGCTAAGATTGAATCAAATGGATCTGCTTGAAATCCAGCTTGACCTCTGGTGATGGAAGGCTCTCTATTCCTGCCAGCTCAGACTTCCCTGTGAGCAGCACCAATGTCAATATGTTTATGGGGTGGCAAAACCCAAGACAATTCCCCCTGTCCTCCACGTGCACCGGGGCCAAAACCCTCTGCTTCCTTCTGGAGTAGCTGGTGACATCCCTTCCACCAAGTCCTCAGCAGCCAGTGCAGCCGCCTCTCCATCTGTGTCAGAAACCTGAACTCCCCCACTTCTCCTTGGGAGAGGGAGGTTGTTCCCTGAACTATCTCCCGTCTCTTGTTATCTTGCTTTCCTCGTCAGCCAGTGAACTGTGAAGCAGCAGCCGAGAGAAAAATGAACTCTGACCTCATTTTCCCCCCTACAATTAGCTAGGACTGTGCCTTTTATTTTTATTTTTTTCCCTCCCCACTTTTTAAATGATTAATAAGACAATTTGGTCCTTAGTTTCTGCAGTCCTTAGCGAGTGTGCTGACAAAGCACTCCGATGCCTCTTCCAGGTCACCCGGCAGCAGGCCATGTCTTTATGAAAACATAAAAATTGGAGGGACTTATTTGAGGAATTTGGAGACTGAGATGCAGGAATTTTGCCCTTCAGACGCTGGCAACTGCATGCCTGCAGTGGTCTCTGAGCCACAGCGACTGCCATGGAACGGAGTAGCTTCTTAACAGCAACCTGCAAGCTCTGAAAAACTGATTTATTTTTTTTCTCTTGTTATATTCCTTTTAAATATACAGTGGCTGCCCTTCATCTGCTTTATGTGGTGAAAGCCTCATGGTGTACAGCAAGCTGGATCTGGTGGCAAAACACAGGTCTTGGACTAGATGATCTTTAAGGTTCCTTCCAACCTAGACAATTCTATGATTCTATGATCCTATGATCTGTAAACACCCTCGATGGAAATACACAGGAGGATCCTCACTTCTGCTCATCCTTTACCTGAGCATCACTCTTCCACTTATGCTGATCCCTCTCCTGAGTTTCCTAGGCTCCTGTTGCAGTGAGAAAAAAAGAATTAAGGCCAGCCTTTTAGATTCTCTTAGATTTTCCCTCCTATGTCTCTGCTTCATGCCACCTGATACACTTGGAGAGAGAAGCTCATGTGTTCCCAGGATTTGCTAGGGTAGGAGGGACTCACACCACGAGGATGTTTCTGCAGTGGCTGGCCAGAGGTGGGCAGGTAGGGAAAGGACCTGCATCAGGTCCTGTAAATGGGCAAAGCACCACAGAACAGCACTGCTGGCAACAATCCTGCATCAGCCTCTGGTTGATTGCTTAACAGCTTGCTTGGCTGTCTCCTCTAATAGCAGGCTGTGCCTGCCCCTCTGGTCCTGTCCACTGGAAAGCATCACTTCAGGAACTTCTTTTCACACTGCTCCCAGCAGAAACTTCCATATCAGTGGGGCTTGAAAAAGCCAATGTCAGGCCAATGCATGGAACATTTAAGATGTTTTAAAAGTGGATGACTGTACAAGAGTTTGCCAAGCTGCAGGCTGCTGCTTGAAAGGGTAGCAGGATTTTGGCCTTTTAGAAAACATTTTCAGTGTGTTAGAGAAACAACCTGTTCTTAGCTATTGTTATGGAGTGACCTGCAGAATAAATCTGCTCCATAGACTTTTGGTGGCCTTGGCTTCATCTGTTCTGTCCCTGGCCTCTATGTGACAGGGGTGGTGTTAGCCCCTGCAGCTTCTCTTGGACTTTCTACTCTTTGCACTGACCATCTCTGAGATGGAACGTTTTCCTGCTCTTTTCAGGAGGCCTCCCCAGGTCTTTCAATCTTTCTCAGAAGAGCTGTTATCTATCCAGGTGTTCATGAGGGGGAGGACTCCAAGAGGAGCCTTCTTCATTACCTCCAACAAACTCCCCCTTTTCTCCAACAGATGCTTCCCAATCCTCCCACTGTGCAGCTGGGGAAAGGAGAAAGAAATGTTAAAAATCATGGGGCTGGTAGATACAGCCTTTGGTGTGGCCATGGAAAAAGAAAGAAACAGCAGTCACTGTCCTTGGACAAGCGGTCTAAAGTGCAAGAGATGTCCCGATAATTCATGTATGCCACTTAATAATTAAAAACTCCCATATAATTGTTTAGCAGATGTTAGTTTTTAGTCATCGTTATGAATTTTTTACTGTAGTACCTCCCAGAAGCAAGTCTGATTGGGCTCCCATCATGCTATGCAATCTGCAAGCAGCCAGGGAGGCTGAATTCCTTTCTCTAGGAGTTGACAGTCCAAATAAACAAGGCAGACAAAGAAGAAGAGGGGAAACAGAAGCTCAGGGGAGGTGAAGTGAGTTGTCCAAGGTCACACAGCAGGTCAGTGCCAAAGCTGGGAGCAGAACCCATGCTGCCAGCTCCTGCTCTCATGCCCAATCTCCCCAGGGAAGACTGGGCCAAAATAACTTATGAGACAAAGAACTTCTATCACATTCCTCCTGGCACCATGAAGTTCTTCAGCTTGTGCAAATACAGCACAGCCAGATAAAGAGGCAACCGGGCACTAGTTATATTTTGGTTTGCTAGGCTTTTGTTTCTTCACATTAGTAATGTTGGAAAAATTCTTTACCAGCCTGAACCCATCCTCTGAACAGAAGTATCAGAGTAAAGGGAGAGCATTACTTCGGGCCACTGATCTGCAGATATATGTGGTGGAGTTCAAGGTTGGATGGTATCTACTGGAAGAAAGATGCTGGCCTCCAGCCCTTAAGCCAGCATGGCTTAGAGATAAGATCCCCTCCTGCTGCACACTGGCACTAAGACTACAGTGGAGGTGCCAACAATGAGGAGAGAAGGAAGAAAGAGCAGTGAGTTGAGATGAAATAAGGAACCAGCCATGTGCCATTATGATTTCCCTCTGGAGGCAGACAAAGAAGCTAAGGCCTCAACGAGGCATGTTCTGTGAGTGCAACCAGGCAACGGACTATCTAGATGTGGTTTCAGAGAGTGGTGGAGGTGGTGTGGCTGTTGCTAGTGGGGAGATGGTAATCTCAGGATTTACCCTGCCTCCCCTGCAAAGTACAAAAAGTCAGCAAGGAAAAGCCAGCAAGCAGCATCCTTAGGGACTCACCTCTCCCTTGCCTGGGGCAGAGCTGTTGAATATGGTGCTCTTTTGGTCCCACTGGAGGCATCACTGCTTTCATATGCCATAATTTATCTTTCAGCCGTTTCTCAGGAAACAGAGGGTCGTGCTGTACACAGCATTCATCCAAGTGCACATACCTCACAGTCAAAATGGTACCAGCAAGCTGTCTCCTTTATATGACAAGGTGTTAGCATAATACTTCTATGCTTCTATGCTTTTTTTTTTTTTTTACTGTCTTTTACTAAATTCTGGATGATTTGTTCTTACACTGTTGTGGTAGGGAGGGAGAGCTGCAGGCTGGACTAGGACATCTGATGTGCATGTGAGGGGCCATCAAGTTCAGGACTCAAACCCTATTCTCCCCTGTCCTATGAGGCAATAACTTTCCTGAAACTAAACTGCCTTCCTTTTCTGACAGCATCATCCTTTAGGGAGCACACTTCTGAGAATAGCTGCAGCATCACGTGGACACATTTGGGAAGTGACTACTCTTGTTTTTGTAGCTGATTAAATGATCATTCGTTAACAGATGTTAAACACAAGAACTTCTACCTCCATTTCCCTCTCCCCCCCCAGTTAATTTTCGTGCAGTGCAAGGAGAGCCTGATCTTGATGGCAGGGCTAGGCAGGTGAACGGTGCTCAAGACAATTGGGCTGGCTGAAATGTTGCTGGATTATGTTAATTATCTGCAAAACCTTCATTATCCCTTACATAATGTTTTGTTGCTCAGCTTCTTAACTGCTCTAAGGACATGGGTGGCTCTGATGCCCTCAGACCTCCCTCAGCCTCGGAGAGGATTCTCAGGTAAAGAAAAGGACCACAGCAGCACATATGGTAGTAAATCAGGGTCGGGATAGGAAAGACAGCCCAAAAGACCCCATTTATGACATATGAGATTTCTTTGCATGGAAGACCACTCATATTGGACCATCTTCCCAGCGTCCTGTCCTGTGAACCAGACTGCCTGCCTGATAAAATGACAAGAAGAAGAGAAAAAAAAAAAGAAACCATAAAGCTAATTAAGTAGAACAGCAATTTGGCAATGGACTCCCAGAAAGTCTCAGTGTTGTCTCTGAGGTCAGGTTATCAAGTGCCATATCTTGATTGAGGGATTGCCACAGCTATTTAACGTCACCTCACCTCTGGTAAAGCTCATTGTAAAAGCTCTGCCTGCTGCCAAACACAGGCAGTGAAAACTGGCAGGATCTGCTCATTCCATCTTATATAAGGCTTTGAAATGACAACACTGGTGTGGACAAGCAACGAAAAACACTGAGCCCAAATCTTGTCTTGGAGTGACTTTGATGTCAGTGCCACCAAACTCAGCAGAGAGATTTTTGACTAATCATCTGCAAATGAGAGTATTTGAAACTGCTAACCTGTGTTCACTTGATCATTGTCCAAATGTTTTTTGGGCCTGGAAATGGTAAGACTTAACAAGAATCAGAAAGTCTGGTTTCAGCAAGGTCAGAAATTACTGCAAGACAGCATTCCTCAGGGTATTTCAAGGCTTCTACCTCCAGACAAATCCAAAAGAGGAAAGAGGAATGTGAAAGTTGAAAGAAATATTGACTGAACTTTTCAAACTTGACAGAAGGGTCAAATGCGTAGAATCATAGAATCATCTGAGCCAGAAGGGACCTCCAAAGGTCATCTAGTCCGACCCCCCTGCAGTCAGCAGGGACACCCCCAACTAGACCAGGTTGCCCCGGGCCTCGTTGAGCCTCACCTTGAATGTCGCCAGGGAAGAGGCCTCAACCACCTCCCTTGGCAACATGTTCCAGTGCTCCACCACCTTCATTGTAAAGAACTTATTCCTGCTCTTCTCCAGTTTAAAGCCATTAGCCCTTGTTCTGTCATTGCAGCCTTTGTAAACAGACTGTCTCCCGCCTTCCTGTAGGCCCCCCTCAGGTACTGGAATGTTGCTACTATGTTTCACCAGAGCCTCCTCTTCTCATTTTGGTTCAAGTCTCAGGTGAAGGCCAGGTATGGGTTTTCATCTACCAGAGGGTGTTCATGCATACCTGGTTCAAGCATAATGTCATGGCCATTGGACAGGAGGGACAGTGAGACAGTGGACTCAGTTCAATCCCCATTGACCATCTGAAAGCAACAGGAAAAATACATGGTTTAGCCTGTCTTTCTCAGCAGTTTCAGTTCAGTAAAGGGCTGAGATATCAGTGGCTGAGCAGGGGCATGATCTATCTGTCTGCAGCACTGTGGCTGTCAAAGCCCTGCTGACTCCAGCCACACCATGCATAGGCATCCGTGGGGCACAGAGGCCCCGTGAGGGCATGAGGCTGGCATGGCTTCAGCCCCTCCACGCAAGAAAAAAGTCAGGTGCCCCAAGCCAAAGGGCTGCTGTGAGATTCAAGGTGCACTAGAAGGACTTAATAGTGACCCACCTACCATGCCGATAAATCCTCAATTCAGTCCTCTGTGTTGCTCTGAGTTTTTTGTGTAACTTTGGGCAAGTCAGTCAGAGCTTATTTTTTAAGAAATCCTCAAGAGATAAATAAGCAAAAAACAGAGGCTCTGATGTGCTGTGGAGATGAGGGAAGGATGCCACGTAAGTCCAAAGATGGGAGCTACACACAAATACTTGTTCACCTATTTCAAGACAAGGCTAAGGACACTGCTCTTTCATGCACTTCTGAATTCACATAAATATCCCTTAACAGGAAAACAAATGTCGCTTACAAGTAGCCTGAAGTGCTGTTTAAATGGGTGTCTTGAGATATACAAACAGGTGTTTGAGGTTATTTTCCGTCCATTATTCGCTCTCCCTCCAATCTGAAAGAGTTGGAATTGTCCAGAAACAGCACATAATGACAGAGAGAGAGTTTAACCATTAATAAGGGTGGACAGTGGTTAGGGAGGTAGTTAAGCCCTCTGGTTATGCATAACCAGCCAGCCTCTTGTCTCTGAGTTTGGGGTTGGTTTTTTGCTGGCCCCAGCTAAATTTTTTTCAGAACTTAACGAGACAGAGAAGAGTCATCTTCCCCATGGACATGGTTCAACCTACAGTTCTTGCAGGTTTTCTTGGCTACCTCACACAGGAGTGCTGCAGCAATGCTGGCTCTCTGCTGAAGGGCTGCTCAGCTTGGACCAACCCTGGCTCTCCTGTTAGCCAGGGCATCAAGGTAGAGCTTGCTATAGATCTGGGCCAAACCAATTGGGAAGGGCAATGTCTAGCTCAACTCAGTGTGAGCTTCAGGTGTCATCAGAAAGAGACATTTCAGGGCTACTCTAATGTATATCCAGCTGCCACTGCTGAACTCAGTTAAGGGATATTATGGGTGTGGGTATGTTGCAACCTCTCCTCCCATCCTTTGCTTTCATCTGTCTCTTCTGTGAAAAGGGCTCAGAGTCCTTATAACACAGGAATGGCTGATCCTGCAGCTGCCTGGCCATGGCCACATGGGAAGGAGGACAGCCAGCAGAGCTGCTCACAGCAAAACTATCCCTGGGACTACTCCCATTTCTCAAAGAAATCTGTTCTGAAATATCCCAGGATCCATACAGTAATATTTGTTGGCACTAAAACCTGTGTTTGCTCTTCAGACATCTGTTTAGGACCCTCAGCCTGTTAGTAGAAGAATAAAAAAGGTGCTCCGATGGGCACCAGATATATTGTGTCTGAGTTGATAGTGGCTACATAATAATAAGAGCAGAGGATGTCAGGTTCATTGATCTAAAAAAAAAAGGAAAGAAAAAAAGCCACAATATCTAACATTTGTCAAAAATCAAGGATAGTGGTGGGAGGGAGAAACTGGGCACCACTTTTGTGGTTGACACTAGAAATTAGCATTTTGGGGAGGGGTCAGAGTTTGAGGTCAGGGAAGTGACTTTAACTAGTTCAGGTCTGATGCCTTTCTGTCTCTTGAGTAATAATCCACCAGCTTTGAACATTGACCAAAACAAGTTTTCACTAAAGTCAGCACTCCCAAGCTTGTGCAAAGCTAAAAGAGGGAACTGCAGGCCAGTTTTCGCTTCTCCCACCAGCTAGGACACCAGCTGAATCCTGACCTCAGCATGATTTTGGTAGGTGACAGCTTAAAAGCAGGAAGGACAAGCACAGGAATATGAATGCAACAAGAGACACCTGAATCCTTCTCTCAGATGTGAACTGAAACAGTAATAATCAACTGCTTCAGAAATTCCAGCAAAGTTCGGAGCTCTGACATGGTCCATATAGTCTGGAAACTTTTAAATGAATATTCTGACTTCTAAATTGCATAGAAGCCTGGAAGCAACTTCACTTCTTGCTCAGATACCATGTGAGACTTGCAGCGGTGCCAGGTAAGGGAGAAAACCCACCTTACTTCAACCTATAAACTGTCTGGAACGTGATAAAGGCAGGAGTCATTCAAAGGAAACCTATCTGGGATGTAAAGCACTTTTGCTGAAGTCCTCTTTATTGACTCTGGTCTGTCATGAGGGACACTTCAGATACTGGACAAAACTTGAGAATTGCTCTCCAGATTTTTGAAAACCTTGTTCTCAGCTTTGGTGTGAGCCACAGATCTGCTTTTACTCTTGTTGGAATTGTTGGTCATGGTTGTGTCCCAGTGAAAGGATGGAACTTGGGAAGTTGTACAAAGTAATAATTCCAAATTGGGCTCAGAAAGAAGAGTGAGCAAGCCATGCTGCACCAAAAGACCAGTAGTCTTCTTTTCTCAGGGCATCATATAGGACACTTAAGATCCCTGCAAAACCTTGGAAAGGAAGAGTCAGAGGATTTATTAATACTGGAAAGAGTCTCACTCTCTTCCCCTCAACACCCCAAAATACAATTGTATTTTAAAAATACTTATCAGCAAGGAGACAATCTTCATGCCACAAGTAAAATCTAGCATTTCCCAAATGGCATTTGAAAACATGCCCTATTTTTGTCACACAGGTCTCAGCCTGCTTAGCAGCTGGATATTAAGACGAGAAGGGCTGTAGGTCTGATCCAGAATGTGCGTGTATTGCTATGAAGCATAGCATAAGGGCAAAGAGCCTTGCTGCTTGGTGGATAATCAGTATCCCAAGTGGAAAAATCTGTTTCCCAATCCTATGAAAATTTCCAGAATATCAGAAATGTTTTTTCCTCTTTTCTGAACCAGAACAAAACCAGAATTTGGAAAACTTCATCAAAACCTGTGTTACAATGAATATGGCCAGAAAAGATCATTGGCATCATGACAACAAAACATTTCAGTGTTGACCTTTCCCAACTTTTTTACTCCGTGTTTACCATATTCGTAATACTATTACTGAATATTTTCAGTGTAGGATTCCCCAGAGCTGAAACCACTGATAAGAGACTGTTTGCATTTGCTGGCATCAGCATCAGCAAAAACTCAACTTTTTTACTGCAGATAGTTTTGCTTTGGAGTAAGTGTCATTTTCAGGTTAAAAAATGGAAACTATTTCACGGGAAAACTCCTGACCACATTGAAGAATGATATTAAACAAGGGCCCTGTAGTTTGCGCACTGAATTAGCCTGCAAAAGTCTGTTTCAACATACTCCCCTGGGCAGAAGATGCTCAGACCAGCTATAGAGGAGCTGCTTGCTGCACCTTGTCGTCATCCCTGTCACTTACTCACTTACTCAAGACCCCTGTGGATGGACTGCAGGGAACTGGGACCCATTTCTTGGCCAGAGCAGACAGGTTTTGTGATGCGGAGGAGAAAGCACACGCAAAACAAAAGACATACACCAACTCCTTTGAACATGACTCCATGTGCACTTGGCAGAGCTGTGGCCACTGCTTTAGGATGCATGGCATCTGCCCCTCCAGCATCTGCTGGCTTCCTGGCAAATCACCATGGGTGGCTCCATCTCCTATGTCAGCATACCCAGGGAGACTTTCATTTGCCTCCTCTACCTTCACTGGCCACACTTTGGCTCAGGGAGAACGAACTGGGGAATGTATTGAAATACCTCTTTCCCCAAACCGCAACATTAGCTGCTGCTGTTTGGTCCTATCTGATAAAATAAAACACAAACAGCGAAACCTGCTCCGCTAGCTTCCTCCTTCTGACGGAGGAATGAGCTCAGCACGTCCCACTGTCTCAGCCAAATCCCGCAGGGGTAATTTAATCGCATTCCTACTCCGTCTGCCTCAGTTACCCCACTTGAACATGTTATGTCTCTGTGCTTCCTGTTGTGGCATCCTCGGCATTCCCCACCGCGCTCCCAGCCACATTGCTCCTCCACGTACGTCAGTGCCCAGGACTCTTCCCCAGTGCACATGCAAACTGTCAGAGGCAATGGGATATATTCCTGGGATAGATAGGTAAAAGCTCAGTTCAGACCTGTTCAGCCCAGGACTTCTCAACCATTGCAGATTTGATGTTGTGTGCATGGCTGATTTCTGCCTTGTCACCATATTGAGAGAAGGGGGTTGGGGGAGTTTAGATTTAGGATTGATTTTAGGAGCGATGGCATCTACTGAAAGGGTGATTCCAGCCTCATGAAGCTTGCTGTTGGAAGTTCAGTGGGAGTTTTAGAGCACAAAAGTTATGTGTGCTGAAAGCCACTGAAAGCACACCTCCTAATAAGCAAATTAACAGTAGACTTCCAGACCTCATCAGACAGGGTTCTGCATGAGACCCTAAATGATGGAAAAATCTATTTTAAGAATGTTCAGGGAACTTCTCAGGATGTGATATTTTTTGGTGCACCAAATGTACTATTTTGTGCACTGCTGTGAGTGCAACCTCTGCTTGGTACCTGGAGTTCAGACACACAAGGTGCTGAGAGATAGCGGGTAGGGATATCTACCTTGGCACTTACTGGACCTTGGACTTATGTGTGTGTTTTGGGCACCAAGTTCAGACCCCAAAATTAGAAAGAGGATAAAAAGGAAACAGTTTTCCAACACAGCTTAACTGTAACAAAAAAAAAAAAAAAAAAAGGAAAAAGACTACTTTCTCTGGGCCCTCACATGTTAGGGAATTAGAGAATTGAGATGTGTGTTGCATATCCCTCATTTCAAGTTGTCAAGTGCAAGATATTAGAGATTGCAGAGGTTGTGAGCCTTTGGAACTGAACCTGGGACTATGCTGAAGGTGCATAAAGAGCTACAGAAAATCTAATCAGAAAAAGTGACATTTATATGACTCACAATAGGTACTAAAATGAGTACCTACACTTTGCTGATAATCTCTTGGTACCTCATTTCCCCCATTATGAAATTAGGGTGTTAGTTTGCACTAATCTCACAGGTAAGCCACAAAGATATATTCATTAAAGTCTGGGTAATATTTGTAAAGGATGCAGACAGTAGGGTGAGACCATCACAGAAACACCCAGAAACTAAAACCTAAGTTAAGACAATATTTTCTAAGTGGGAGACATAGATCTTGTGACAATGTTTAGTTACAATGACTTTTATCTTCACCATGCCAGTCAAGCCACTTAATCATTGCATTTGATGGATGCTGGGGCAGGACAACCGCAATTGCTCATTGTCATGCTGATACAGAGGTCACAGGCTTTGCTAAGCTTTGAATCAAAATCCAAAACAGGCCCTGTCACGTCTGTCAGGTTAAAAAGAATTTTAAATTTACTAATTTAGATTTGGTGTTGGGTAGTAGCTGGTGCCACCTTTATCTGCTTCTCCTGAGAAAATAAACCCAGCACCACCATCCCCATCGCAGCACAGCAATGCTGCAACATGCTGTTAATCTTCACAATGTATGAAGAAGGCTTGAGGGGAGGTGAGGGAGAGCATGAATTTGTGGGATTACTCAAAGTCTCTGCAACATCTTCCTTGCCAGACTAGTAAAGGCTTTGTGGAAGTGGCTGGGTGCCCCTCAGCTTTGTGAGCGGTGGTGATGCTGGTGAACCAGACTCTGGATGATCACCGGAGCTGCCACAGCTGTGGCTCAGTGCCAAGGACACTGTTACTGCAATTACAGAAAAAAAAAGGATCATCATACTGTAGGTCACCCTCAATCCTTTAAAAATTAGTCTCCAGTATAGCTAGCTCCAGTATAGCTAGCCCAGATAGTTCAAGGGGCAAGAAGTAGGCACAGATTTACCAGCTCTGATCCTAGCTATTAATACAAAGATATAATTTAAAAAAAAAAAACCCTTTCCCAACTTTTGTTAACATTCACTATCACAATGTTGTTGACACCTCTGTCTCTACATGTCCCTCTCCACCATTCCCTTTTGAATTCAGCTGTATCCTCAGATACACCTTGGAGCCCAAGGTAACTACTAAACCATACAACACGTCCAGATCAAAGATGGATAGAGAAGGGTGAGGATGAAGCCAGAGGAGGAGTGGATGGGACAGGGGAGATGGGAGGCTGGAGCCAACAAGAAGGTACAAGCGCAGCAGAGATGGAGGAAGCACCATGGACTTTATTCTCTGGCTGCAGGAACATCAACATCGAAATCTCTGCTTGGATCTGGATTTGTTGACACAAAATCCACTGCCTGATGTGTGGGGGTTGGAAGCAGTTTACCTGTTATATTCACAGTGCTATCTCAGGAACATAACTCCACAGGCTGGAGCAGTTGTAGTATATCTGCCTGTCTCTTATCTAATGTGTAACCTCCTGGGCTGAAGACATAATGTACTGTCTATCCTTTCTGTGATAAAAATAAAGCATATAAAAACACACACACATACACACACAATCCCAGGCCAAAAATTCCCTTAGGGGAACATACTGTGACCAGATAAGAAGGTACTAGCTGGCACGTAGTTACCTTCTCGCTTCCTAACACTCAGGGAAAGGGTGGGGTTGGGGCTAGTGGGGTCCACAGGAGGAGAGGGGGGAGAGAGAGATGTGATGGGAGGGATGGCTTCCCATCCCAGGGAAGGAGAAAAATGTGCTGTGGAGAACAAATCAAGGAAAAAGAAGTTAAAAACAGACTGGACTTACTCAAGGCTTTCATAGCCCCACCAGCCAGCCTTAAAACCTGACCTCTTTGGGACTATGGGCAGAAAGCCCTGCTAGCACTGCCCTGAGGGACCAAATAGCTTCTAGGAAGCTCCTGGAGGGTTGGCACGTGTGTCACACATGACAGTGCACACTGTCTTCCTGGTGCTCTACCCACCACACATCCCTGCTTCCTGATGGGAGCAATCTGGTCTCTTCTGTTGGCTGATCTTTCCATCTTTGACATTGATTCCCTTCAGTGGTCCTGGGCAAATTTCCTCATTACCCTATTGCAACATCTTCTGCTGAATGATGGGTGTGACTTGCATCACCTCCTAGGCATGCAGGGAGGCTCTGCCATCAGGTTCTGTAAGCCGTGTCTAACACATCAGGAGGCTAGTGGGACTTGACAAATGCTGAAGGAAAGAGAGCTTTGAAAGACAAGTGTCAGTGAAAGAGAAGGGAAAGCAGATGCTCAGCATCTGCATGAACTGAGCCTTGCTGGAGCCCCCAAGCCTAGGTTAGCATCCACAGTCACCAAATACTCAGTTTTCACTCACTCTGGATTCTCTTTATATATCCAAAGCAATATAACGGATGATGGAGAATCACAATCATATTCAATTCTTGCAGCCAGTATTTATACAGGAGTTTAAAAATTGTCAGAGCCTCACCACCACTTCCTATCCACACCTTCTGCTGGCCCCACAGTTTAGCAACACACAAGGCAGCAGCAGTCCCCACGCCATGCTCATGTACCACTCTGCATCTAGCAACACCCCCGGAAATTCTTCCCTCCCTCCCTCAACTCTTCTTGCCCTTGAACACCTTCAGAGAGAGCAATGCTTAGAAGTCCGGCAGCTTGATTAAATTTTCACTTTATCTTGCTTTTGGAAAGAAGGCGATAACCTGGGTTGTAGCTTGCCTCCGCCTTGATGCTCCCTCCACAGGGAAGCCAACAGTTCCACCACACTGCCAAGGATCCATTTTATAGGCAGGGAGCTGGAGGCTGGAGGCTGCCAACAGCCCAAAAGATCAGCAACCATGGGCACAGCTCTTTGGAAACATTTTCACAATTAACTGGCTTAGCCAGTGGGGTAAAACACATATTTCCCAAAAGAGGCCATCACATTTTCTCTTTGATACATGGGCTCAAGTCTAGAGTCATGTTAAAAATTGAAAATTCATGGAAAGCCCAAGAAGTTTTAGGGCTAAACTTCTCTTTCCTTTAGTCTCTTTGTAGTATTTTTATGAAAAAGTTAATTCAAATTTTAAGAACTGTGCTAGGATGAAGTAGCAAAACATTTGGTTCTGAAAATGTCAATATTACATATTTGGACATTTTCTGTGTTTGGTTTTTTTAAACAAACAAAACAAAACATTGAAATTTATACTGGCTTTGCCAAAAATGTCAGTTCCATCAAAATGACATTTTGCAATGAGAAACTGTGTTATGCTTTATTTCTCCCCTTTTGCCGACTGCTTGCACTGAACTCTTCGGAAAAAGCAGCTGTCTGGGTTATACTGGGAACAAACACTTTGTGTGCACGCAGGGGTGTTTGCACAGGTTAAAACACCTTTGGTTGTTGGTGCCTGCGTGGCAACCAGCATGTCGGGATAATGCAGTCCCTGCTCAGGGAGCCTTTGCCTGCAACTTTCTTGGTTGAGTGAAGGAGCTTGTGGCTGGCTCAGGAAATAAATTCAAGCATCCTCTGCCTCAGCCACATAGACCAGCCTTCTCAGAAGGGAGAAGCAGTCGTTTACATCCTTGCTGCTGGATCCATCACAGGTACCAGCCAGGCGCTGCTGCTGTCCTGTGATAAAACCACCCAGCCAGTGGACCCTTGGGCAGGGCCAAATCCACCCTCGCCCTGGACACTGTGGCAGGAAGCTATGAGAAAGGACAGCTCCGGGGCAATCATTAACACAGGTTGTACCGTGAACACCAGTCTTCAGACCATTTGAATCAATGAAGCGTACTTCCCATGGGAACTCTTAGTCCTGGCTAACTCGAGGCAGAACCAATTAGAGGAGGCAATAAATACACTTAGCACACTCAGAAAAATACATCTAAAGCTGCTTATACATGTTTCTTTGGACCAGTCAGCAACAAAAATGCCCATTACAGCTGTTCCTTCCTTCCCTTCTTCCCTCTCTCTGTGTGCTGCTTCAAAAACAAAACTCGCTGGCCTTACCTAACCCTTGCTGGGTTTACTCCTGTTCACTCCCAAGTCCATCAGGTCTTGTGTCCCACCAGCCCCTCGACTTCTGACTTCCTGCAGAGTCCAGCTGTTGTGTTTCTTCTGGCTCCCCCTGAGCCTTAGTAATGCAATAGGAGCCAACAGGAAAAAGGCTTGCGCGTTTCCTTATCGTTGAGAAGCTGATACCTGGTACCAGGTTACCTTCATCACCTCTGGCCACCTTCGTCATCAGGTTGGGGCTTTGCGCACATAGTGCACTTAATCGGTACTAATGGCACACTGACAGCCATTGCCAAGGTAGTAATAGCTGTGGGGGACCACTATCTAACAAGGATGTTCTCAGGTGATGGGGCTGTGGCCACAGGGACAGTTTGCAGGGAACAGAGAACCCTGGTCTCATGCCCCAGATCACTGCTCTACCCACAGGGCTGTTCCTGTTCCTCACTGATACCACGCTTGATTAGATCTGCACGTCGCGTGCTCAGTCACGTCAGCTTCATGACACTTCCTGTTTTCCAGGTGGGGGATTGAGCCTTTCGTAAGAGGACTCCAACTAAACAACATGATTAGGCAGCATTAATAGGGTTTGATCCTCAAGCAAAAATCTTCCCACTAAGTTCCAAGGTGGATCAAAACTTCGTTTCACCAAAAAAGTGAGCATCCATAATTTGGACTCACTCAAGATCAGAAGGTTTTTCTCTTCAAAGTCAGGATAAAACTTGAATGTGACTAGGTTCTCTGTAGAAAAAAGATCTCTTTCAAAATGTGGTCAAGATGGTTGAACTTATTTACTTTATATTTTACTTTTTACTTTACATTTACTTTATATATTACTTAATGCTCTGCATTTTTTAGAGCTATTTCAGTTAAGCAGTTCTTCCCATGTTTCCCTTACCAGCTCCTTGGCAATTTCATGCAGGGTGCAACAGGGGTGTTGGAGTGAACCACCAACGTCCCCAAGGTCTGCACTAACCAAATCCAACTCACATGTCCCTGCACCAGTGTCAATCTCAGGGACACAGACAGATGAGACTGGAAGAGGATGTAGGAATCTGAAGACCTGTTGGTCAGTTCTACTTCTGGCATATTTATTTGTCATTGTCTGATTTATGACCCCAGGGCTCTCTCCCCACTGGTGCAGTGTGATGGCTGCCCAGCATGTCAGCCTGCAGCTTGGCCACCATCTCCCTCTACCTGTGCTGTGTGTGCTGCATGTGATGAATCCTGAAGTTACCAGCCAGCAAAGAAGAGAGTGGTCAGGTACAAAGAGACATGGTGAGAAGTGCCTCTCTCCCTGCCCTCTTATTGCTCCAGCTGACACTCCACATCCCTCTGATTTCCCTTGTAAGAGCAGCTTGTACGGGGCTGGGACAAAGCAGGCATGGAGCAGGAGAGGCATCTATCACTCTTCCTCTCCTACTGCCTTTGTAATGATCAGTCTCTTGGGGTCAAGCTACTTCAGAGGTACTGAAAGCCAGAAGACAGCTGGTGGACATGCCCTCTAGGGACAACAAGGAGCCCTGTGGCCAACAGGCCATACGGAACAAACAAGCAGGGAGCAGCAGCTATTTTGTTCCTGGAGGCTTGGACCGCCAGAACAGGGCAGGCAAGAGGGAGAAATGCATCTCCAACAGTTGACAGGTACAGGAAAGGCTCTTTGGTTTCCAAAGCTTTGTCCTACCACCACGGCTACTCCCAGAGTGGATTCATGGTTAAATGACTGGCTGATATCTTCCAACCAAGCTGGACAACAGTTCAGAGAAAGCCACTAGGTGCTGAAACCACAGGTCCAATTTTCTGAAAAGAGTCCTTTGCTGACCTCAAGAAGGCTGAGCAAGAGCATCTGGCTAAAACACACACACAGGCAATTTTCAGAACTGGGCTAGGACAATATTTGCTTAGAGTATTTTAAACCCTAATTCCAGTTATCCCATTGGTTTTGCGAGCACATCTTACAAAGATCAGTTCCAGGCTTTGCCCAATCAGCCCTCTCCACCTTCCCCCATGCTTGTAGAGCAGAGCAGGGCCTATAATGAGCTGGTTGTAATGCAATGCCTCACTTTCTGGTCCTTAAAGTAGGAATCTCATGGCCTGGATAAAATCAAAGACATGCTCCCGTGTGTGTGTTTATGACTGGAAGGTAACAGTGGACAAGGATTTGGTGGGAGGGCAAGAAAGGACCAGATGTGCTTGGATGAACAAGAAAGGACAACATCATGGTCAAAATACAAGAGTAGACACTTCTGTTAACTATTTGGCTTTGTCACAGATTTCTGCACATCATAAGAGCAAGTGAAGTGAGACCCTCTGTCTCAGGTCTGAAGTGGTTAGGAGGTTTCCCTCTCCATTCTGATGTTGTTTCTCAAACACAAAGGAATGAGGACTGGTTATGGCTTACATGACCACAGCTAGTCCACACTGGAAGAAGGAAATGGCAACTAGATCAAGGTCTTTGCTGAGAAGAATTTAAGCCACACAATTTCACCTGTCTTACAGATGATCAGGCAGCCAGAATACTTCATCAAGAAAAGAAGTCATTTTTGCATGCATCAAGTCAGCCACCAATGTAGGACGATGATGTCCTAAGTGGGGAACCAAGAGGTGTCCGACACTATCCAGAAAAGGAGATGGCAATTTTCATCACAGCAAGCCTTATAGTCATCCTGCAAGAGCAACTTTGTGATAGGAAAACTAATGAATGTAAGCAAAGAGCAGTCCTGCTGAAAAGCTAGGAATTCAGTGAAATTCAGGTATTCAAAGCGAATAGTGCATTTCCTTGAAAATTTTCAATTATTTTTCCTTTTATTGGAAATCTGAAAGGCTTAAAGTGAAAGATCTTCAACAGCCAAAAACATATCTTTCATTTTCCAATGGAACCTGTAAATTTCCATGGAATAAGTCAACAAAAACAAGTATTTTGTCACTCACATTAACATTTTCCAGGGAGGAGGGAGAGGACAAGGGGAAACATTATTTTTGACAAGGTCTACTGATTGGCAGAACTCTTTAATAAATAGATCAGGCCAGAGTGCAGGACTCCAGTCCACATGGCAGAACTGTTGGTCCTTGAAAGGCTGATAGAGATCTTGTTGGCTGAGTTTCCCCCTGTGGTTGACAGAGCATTAGCTAAAGACAGGATACGGGCAACCAGTCCTGCTGAGAATGACTGGATGCCAAACCAATGGCTGGCAAGATCTCTAAAGGCTTAATGACGGAACGCAAATGCTCGCATAGAGATCTGACCAGCAGAGAATTTGCTAGCTGGGGAACTGCAGGCTAACCACATACCATAACACTAGTTTGCTCTCAAAGAGTGAGGAAAAAATAAATAATACCCCCCAAAAAAGAGAAGTTCTGCTCTGCAAATATTTCCAAGGTGGTTATAACCTTCCTCCAAAGAGGTAAATCCAACATTAAACATCAGGAGAATAAATCAGCTGCAGGGACTGGCAAAAGGTTGAGAATTTAAATTACAGCAAGGTCAAGAGGAAGCAGGGGGCTGCTCAGAGGGAGCCAGAGTGAGAAATTCAGCACATCTGGTAGGTACAAAGCAATGCCCTTTGGGCAGACTCAGCCCCCAGCCCACCCCTAAACAGTGCCTAGAGCTCGGCAGAGGGAACATGCATAGGGACAGCTGCAGGGAGGTCCTGTCCGAGGGAAAGCTGGCTGTGAGAGGGTGGGGTGGGGGAAAATAGGGGAGGAAAAAAAAAAAGCAGGTGAATAAATGAGAAGCAGCAGTGTTAAGACGGCGCAGCTCGTGCAGCTGCCTGAGCTGCCAGGAGCTGCTGCTTCTGCTGGCTCAGGGGATGCTCCAGAACTGGTCATGGCAAGTTTCTTTGGCACGGCTGCTTGCATTATTTTTTGCTGTTATTTAGCGCTTAGTACCATATCTAAAGAAATTGATATTTGTAATTTAATGCAAAAAAACATGGGAAGGGAAATATGCTTTGAGGGGGACAGGGATAGGACAGAAAAAAAAAGAGAACAGTAAGATATATTCATGCTGGATCAAACCTGTAGCTCTTCTTAATACATGAATTTGTACCTGACAGTGGCAAGGAGGGTGCAGGAAACGTTGCAGCTGGCAACTCCTGTGTGACCTACCCTTCGTGAAAGCCTTTTCCTAGGTCCCAAAAGAGCTGTTCAATGTTCTGTGTCCCTCCCACTCCTCCCAAATCCAGGTGTTGATACTATCGCCCATGAAGGTTTCACCCAAGCTTGGACCAACATCAGGAATGGATCCTTTCTCCCCAGCTCTTCAGTCCAGCTTTAACCTAGTTATTCTCACCAGGATGAAAATAATATGTATGTTCAATACATAGAAATATATCAGGATATCTATATATTATTTAAATATGAATATATACATTTATATTTAGATTACCTTTTTGTTCAGCTGTAGCTCACACTGCCGACCTCTGCTGAGTCCATCCCACAGTGACCTACTGAAACAGCAGCTCAAGTGATCGCTTTGCTCAAGGGTTTGGATAAAGAGGAGAGCTGCTGCTGGTCCCCCAGCACCCCTCCATGCAGGGAATGGGGAGCAAGGAGGGAGGCTGAGGCACTCAGCGCTGCCAGGACGAAGCCAGTCAGGGTCAGAGTCCAGCTTGAAAAGCTCATAAAGAAGCATTTATAAGTTCTCCAAAGTGGATTTAAAACTGGCTGTGGATGCAGTGACTAAGGCTGTGATCCTCTAAGGTATTTAGGCATTTGGTTCCCCAGTCAAGCCAAACCTTTGAGGATCTGGGCTCCAGCACAAGGGCTTTCTACCTAGACAAGCATGAATAATAGTTTGGGCAAAAGCGTCAGCCACATGGCCTCAGTCCGACCACTCAATGGACACGGTCCTAATTAACAGCTTAGATACTCCAGACAGGTGGGTGCTCATTCCCCAAAGCTTCTCTGAACTGTGTGGGTTTTCTACACATCCCAGTGTTTTCTCATCTCTGCCTTCACCACCCTGGCAATCCCCCTGATCTTATGTTCCCATGGCAAGGCTGAGGTTTTGCGGGCAGCCTTTCTGGGAAGAAGGAAATATATGGGGAAATATAGAGACTGAGAAAAGATGGGCTCAGTTAAAAGTCTTGACCGAAGAGCTGTTTTAAGGCAGGATAGCATGTGCAATCTTGGGGATAAGAAGAGCAATGAAAGTACATGGATGACGGAAGCATTTGAATTAGAGGTGGCTACCACCTCATCTAGTCAATTATACCATTTGGCTAGTGTTGATGCATCCGTGTAATATTTCAGCTTCAACCATTTTTATCAGGAAGCTTTTCTTGGGGAAAAGGAGAAAGAGAGAGGGACTGACTGATGTTGTTTAGCTGGTGTTTAGGACATTGGCCATGCTTCAAATCCCTGTTCTGCCTGATTCAGAATGATCTCAAAAACCTCTGTGAGCAAAAAAAAAATGAGGCTGGGAGGTGATGGTTTAAAAACACTGTGTTGGAATGTTTAAAATATGTCAAAACCATTTCTTTCTTTCTTTTTCTTCTTTTTTTTTTTTTTTTTAATGGGAAATTCATCAAACCTGACACTTCCCATGAAGAGTTCTGGCTCCAACAAATCGGGATATTTGGACACCCCCTGAGTTTCCCTCTCCACCACCATTTCAGCCAAATATTCTTGGCTGGTTCTAATTACACAGCCATATATTTTTATACACACATACACCCAGCTCGTACACGTGAAGGCTCTGTAATCATAGCTCGGATGGGAAGGGAAGTGTTGATAAGACCTTAGCTGCTCCACAGCACACACACACACAAAAAAGAGTCTGAGAACTGCTTTTCCCCCCCTCTCTTCATCTCACCCTCTCAGGAAAAGCCCAGCACCAGGAGCTGGGGACTCTGCAGATGGTAACCACATGCACAAGCTGGCCAAGCCCCGTCTCAACATTTCTGCACTTCTCTGGTGCCCTCCTCAGGTTTTGCAGAAGCTCACCTTCCTCCAGACACGAGGCCACAAATGGCCTTACTGTCCCACTTCCAGGCACCCAGCACCCTTGCAGGAAGGTGAGAATTGATCCTTGCCTCCTTGCCACATCCAGCAAGAAGACAGGGAATCTGAGAAACCACAGGAAGGTGATGTCCTCAACAATGAAACTCATTGTCAAGAGCTTCAGGCCTTCGGGGTATGTGCACGACCCTGGAAAAGGGTCCCGGCTTGAGTCCTGGGATGGTTTGTGAGAGCTGAGGGCAGTCAGCACCCAACAGGATGCATCCAGCATCTCCTGGGATCAACCCATGTTTTCAGGGCTGCACACAACAGCGCTGGTAGGAAGCACTATCTGAGCCTAAAGCTGCTGATAAGGATTCAGTAGGGTTTTCTACGCCACACACACCAAGACAGAGCCTCTTGAGGAAGGGGAGTAGGGGAAAGGGTTTTCCCTGCAAATGATGAAATGGTTAAAGTCGAGAGCAAACAGGCCACCCAGCTCTCCCTTTAACCCTCCCGCATCAGGAGACCTGAGGGGCAGCCAAATCTACCAGTTCTAGGAAATTATTTTTAAAAAAACAGACATATACACATTGCCAGTGGGGGTGGGAGAAAGGAAGACCAATGTATTTTCACAAGAATCTGTCCTTGATTAGAGCAGAAACATGGCAGTGGGGAAAGAACAGATTATTCAGCAGCGAGTTCAGAAGAACAAAAAAGAAAAAAAAAAAAAAGGCATATTTGTTCAGGGTGTGATAGAGAGACTTCCAAAGCGCATTGAGACAATTGAAAATTATGTCTATTGAAGCAGAGGCATTTGCCGCTCAGGGTGAGGAATCAAAGGGCAAGTCCCGGGGAGGCAGGAGGGTGGGGTGGCCACCCCCAGGGTGGCCAGTGACAGGCAGGCTTGAGTGTGTGACCTCTCATAAAATCCTTCCAGGGGGCTTTCACGTATTGTGTGGAGCATAAGCTGATTTCCACACACAAAGCCTCCTAATGAAGATGTCCTTCAGGAGGCGAGGAGACGCCGTAATGAAACCAGCTTGTTTGCCAAGCAGCCACTTCCCCCCCACTGAAGGTGTCATGGATGTATAATAGGAGATGTGAATGAATGGGAAAAATGCTGTTGACTGCAATGCCCTATAATCGAAAAAGGACTCCATATTCATTAAATTCAAACTACCTGAACAGGAGAGGCTTGAGGGAAAGTCAAGGATCTGCAAACCCCTAGTTTCTTATTGCAGACCAGACACCAGCAGCTTCCACCCGACTGGTTCCCAGAATATCTCTGGTTAAGAAGCAGTTATCATCCGCCTCAGACTGACCTGGCCAGAGTTTGAACCAGTCTGCACAGAGATTTATTAACCCTCGCAGTCAGAGATCAATAAATAGCTTCCTCTTGAGTGGGCAAACTGCCTGGAATACAAAAACATGAAAAGAGCCCACCACCAATCTGCTCTCCCCCCATCCAATAAAAGGATGCTCCTATTCCCCAGCAGACAGCAATTTCTAATTTCTATAGTGTTTTGAAGCCAACTGTAATATTCACATCTAATTACAGGGCCCTGGATTGCTGCCATGTAGAGTATGGTTGTTAACAACACGATTTCTACATTTCTCTAGGGTCATTTGGAAAGTATCCGTACTTACACCCCCCATCTCTTCTGCTGAGCTTATGCTGGTCAGTCAGTCTTACTACATTGTAGAGGGCAAGGTACACCCCTGAGATATATGTGCAGGAGAAGAGCAGATGATGTTCTTCAGGGACAAAGCCACACTGCATTTCATCTCTCCAATCACCGACTCAGCTAGGGAGAGAGAGGGTAGAGATAAAGTTAAAAATGTGACAAAATAAATTATTTAAATCTGCAGTTTGAGATTTTTTTTGTAATTGAAACTTCAGTGGAAGGAAGAGCAAAGGTTTACTCAAAAAAACCCCTGGTTTTTTGGCAAAAATTAAACATGAAAGGCTGGCATTCTTGGTCTAGAAGACAGACTGTAGGTGAGTGAAAGGTGGGGAAAAGAAAGATGTTCTAACAAACAAAGTGCCACAGGATCTCTTCCATTAGCTCCAGTAAGCAGTTCCCCTTAACTTCAAAAAAAGTCACAAATAGGAGATTGTTACCTGAGTTCACACTGCATTTTGAGATTTCCTAGCCATGCCTTCAATCAAAAAGAAGAAGCTCCTGGCTCAATACGTTCCTTAACTGCAAACCTCTACAGACTGGAATCTCGTTCATCCTCTGCTTTCAAGCAACCCTGTGCATTTGCTGGCAGTCATGGGTGATTGCTTGGTGTGGACCTTCTCACCAAGTCATCCCTAACTTTTTACTTCCCAATACTTTCCTACATGTCACTATTCTTACTCATTGACTCTCATCTTGCATATTTATGTATACAAATCCTCCTAGCTGACTCTAAGCTCCTTAACACATCTTCCTCTCCACAATACTACATACTCTATTTTATAGAAGTTTAGGAGCTCATGCAAGTGGAAACAGTCAGGAATATCTCCCTGTTATTCACTCTTCAGAGGGGTGTGACAACATAAAAAAACCCTCACTGGTAAATCAGATCACAGCTTTTGACAGTCAATGTTTTTAAGATGTATTCCAGCCACAGGGAAAGGCTTCCCTGCCAAGCTTTATCTTTCTCATAAAAGTTTTTGAAATTTCAATTGATGTTCCTCTCCATACCAGAAAGAAAGATGGAAGGAAGTCTCAGACATGTTCACAGACCACCAGGTAAAAGACAAAACCAAATCAAAACAAAAACTGGTACAGATAGAAATAATTTTTCAATATTTTATTTGAACCTTTTCTTTTTGTTTAATCTCTTTTCTAGGAAAAATTAAGTTAAATTTTAAAGTGAAATTTTATTTCAATGTAAAAAAAAAAGCCAAAATACTAATCACTTTTAGAAAAAAAAAAAGGAAAATGGTTTTAAAAGACTTGCAACCTTTTAGTAAACTGGAAAATCTGTTAAAACCATCCCCTTTCCCACAAAAAGATTCACTTTGAATATATTTTCCTTTTGTGGCAGAAAAAAACCCAAAATATATTTTGCAACCCACTCTAGCAATGACTTCATGTTTTTGTAACACTCTTCAAGGTGAGATGCACCAAAATGAACTTCTGACCTTGCCCAGCCTCTGAAACTGGTTGGATCTGAGGGTATTGATCACCCCAAAGAAACTGGTGGACACAAGAGTGTTGATGGGGGTGAGAGTGTCTGAACTGAACCTGTGCCAGCAAGGGAGGCTTACCCCTTCTTTCCTGAAGCTGGTTGGTCCTGCTGCAGACCATGACCTTCAACAAGGGTATGTGGCACAGAGTCGAGAGCCAGAAGTGGCCGGTTGACCCTCAGCAAGCATCAAATTCATCAGGGCTCAGAGGATGCCAGGGGAGCCAGGAGACTTGGTACTTGTTCTAACACTTTCTGCCGTGTACTTTTCCAGCATATAAATAATGCTGCTTTCTAGCAATTTCCACTAGCCTTCCAGCATTTTTTAAATCCATGTTCAGTTTTCAACACAACATCTGACACTTTGTAAATTCCCAAAATTGATCCATTCGGGGCATGAGGGTTGAGGAAAGGAAAATGGACGGTAGATAGCGTGTAAGTCAGCTGCAGTGTTGATGTAAGGGGGAGGTTGCCAAATAGCTGCTGAGGGATGGGACAGTGGTGTGGCAGTCATTTCTCCTTCAGCAGAACTGGCAAGCAGAGACAGAATATATCCAGACTTGCACTTGAGGGCTTCCAGGATTCATTGGCCCTGACATCTTCTGCCAGAAATAGATGAATATATTCTGGAAACCACATCACCACAATGAAAGGCCATTGCTGTACCACCTCAGCTCTGCTGTGTGCCTCTCCTCCTTTCCACTGCCCTTTCTTCTGCCAGAGACCTATTCCTACCTGCTGGCCATTATTGAGGAGGTATCCACATGCTTTCTCCAACAAAACCAAAAGTGTCTGGAATCAAAGCAACAATTAGCAGAAGAAATATCAAGCAGAAGAAGAAGATCAGACTCTGTGATTGTAGCAACTCCTTTTGGACATTAAAAATAATTAAGACTTCAGAATCTGACATATTTCACTTGCACAACTCTTATTTATGCTAGTGGGACTTGTAACCCTATGATGAATGCATAACTTATATATAAGGTGCATTTATAAGACTTTTAGGGTGAATGGTAGAGAGCTTAGTCTCAACTGCTGACCCTGCTGGACGGAGGACTGCTTGGAAGAGTAAGTGTTTAAGAGACAAATTTGGCAAAAATGCTGAATTTTCTGGGGTCATTTTGCATGTTGCCTACTCAGTGGAGACCACAATAAAAACCAGGAAAGCTCCCAAACCTCATAGGAACATAAACACCATATTACATAAGACCAAATGTCCAAGCATTGCAGTATTTTGGGTCTGACAGTAGCGGGTATGTAGGGAAGGATGTGAAGAACAGTGCATGGATAGATATTTACCTTCTAGGACATATCAGTGCAGAGACCAAGCATAAATGGGAGTCTGTGTCCCTTAGAGATATCAGGACACATTAGACAAGCTTCTCCTGTCCTGTAAAAAAGAAAAAACAAAATCACACAGGGAAATGTGCCCACTAGTAGTGAAGAAAATGTTAGAAAAGATTTGGAGCTTGATTCCAGCCAACCACGGGGCAAGACATTTCATCTAGCTTTTGCCTCAGTTCCCACCATGAGATAGAGATGTTACATCACCATGGGACAGAGACAATAAAACCACGTTATGACTGAAAAGTCTTAAGGTGCAAGGGATGAGGACCAGATGGCACAAATCCAGATGGGTAGGCTGTATGGGTGTCCCTTTTCAGTCACTTTCCCTTCGCCCTCTGGATTTTAGTCCCAGTGTCATGGAAGCATTGCAAAGACATTGTTCATTACATGAATACCTCACGATTCCATGTACAATTGCCATCCATTGTACATTATTTCCTCTTCCTTACTTGCTCTTTTTTCTTTTCAAGAAAGATAAAAACTGCTGTCCTCATCCAGGCAAGAGAAGGACACAAGACTTTTGTCATCCAGTAAAAATGAGTGGATCATGTTGCAATCAAGTTGTTATTAATCTGAGACTGCAACTTGTCTGGAGGAATAATTTGACCAAGCGTTGCACAGTGGATAAATTTGGGAAGTTCCTCAAAGCACCTGAGCACATAAAGGGAAAAGACATCTAATAAATGACTCCCTTTAAATATTTCACCCACCTGAAATATCAAATGTGATTAAGTAACACAAGAGCTCAGCCCATTGCTTAGCAGGTGTTGTGGTTTGGGCCTCAAACCAGGACAGTGAGTAACAAGAATTAGGTGTGCTGTAGGTGGGAAAACAGGGTGCTCAAATTGCTTACAAGCTGAGTACGAGAGGCAAAGGGACCAGCATTGCCAAGCGAGGAGCTGAGGCACACACAGGGGTTCAGTGCTTTGAGCAAAGTCCAAGAGAGGTTTGGGAGTCTCATACCCAGTCCTTCACCACCACAATGGGAGCACTGACCACAAGTGGACTGTCAGCTGCCCGGTTCTCAGCTGTCTACTAAGAACATCTTTGTGGATGCTGCTGGGTTTACAAAGCCCTGCTGACCCTTTTCCCCTGTGGGAAAGCATCATGACTAAATAAGTATCTTAATTTCCTCTTGGTGGTGGAAATTGAACTGTAAACATAGTGCTGATAGATGGGAGGGATGACAAGGCCTGAAGAGCCAAACTGTTCTCTAAATCGCAACCAGTTTGCGTCACAGCTAGATCCATTTCCCAAAAGTAAAAGGGGCACTAGATTAAATTGACTCAGGTATTAGAGGAATCTCAGCTCTGCTATAGATAAAACCAAGCATCGCTTTCTGGTTTTAGGTGGACTATTTTAAGTACTACTAAACCAGCATGCCTCAGCATCCCAAAGTGAATCCTCTCTCCTGAGCATGCCAAGGTTAGCAAGCCAACTTTGTGGTGGCTGTGCAGGCTAGGACCAGAGCTAAGACCCCCTGAAAACAATCAGACAGTAGTTTCTCTGTCTGAAACTACTGCACTCAAGATCTAAACTTGTGCCTTTGTTGAAGATGCTGTGGACAATTTCAGTGTATTTGGCTGTATTTGGCTCAATACAAATGTGTTAGAAGAAGTTGGAATAGGTGTAGATATTGGTAAGGTCAGATAGATAAAGTCCAGTGAGGTCCTCCTGGTTTTAAAACCTATGAACTTATAGGATGTGGGTATGAAGAAGCTTAAGAGAACACACTGCTTCCTGCTCCATCTCTCCTGATGGGATGTGCTCAGACAGACATAATATTAGTCTGTACTAAAGGCTTTTCTGTGCCTTGTTTCTTGAATTTTCCCTGAGATTCAGTTTGTATGAACATATACATTAGAAATTCTGGAAGAGGGCAGAGTTAAGGTTATTTTGAGAGTGTAACACAGATCTTTATCTTTCCTACTTTTCAAAAGTGTAAATTTGCATCAATTTTTCATATCCTGCTGAGGATTAATCCTGTATGCATTCTGGAACAATACGACACACCATTAGGCAACATTAACTTTGTGCTGAAATTTTTGGCACAAGATGCTGTATGGTCTAATCTATTTGCAAATCAAAAGCCAAAGCTTTGCACACTTCAGTGAAAAGCCAGAGGCAGCCTGCCCCACTAGAAGGGTCACCAGATTAGGACTCAAGGGAACTCTTCGAATTTCTGCCACTGATTTACTGCTCAGTCTTGGCCAAGTCATCTCTTTTCTTTGTGCCTCTAGTTTTCCTCCCATTCTTTGTGTTTTCTATTCAGGCTGCAAGTTCTTTAGGGCAGGAGCAGCCCTCTTGTTATGTGCTGGTCCTGTGCCTCGCACAGCAGGCCCCCCCCCCAGCTAGAGTACGGCTACTAGATGCTACTGCAACACAAAGAATTCAGAGCCTTTACAGCTTAAAAGAGTCTGGCTTTCATTCCCAGGTTCTTCAATCTCTCTCACTTGCCTCCTTAGCTTAAAGCTTTTCAGAAGAGTTACCAGTCACCAACCGAGTAAGTTCCCAGCCAAAGGGTTAAAATAACCAACTCCATTAGACAAAGAAGAGAAAGGTGTAAGAGGAACTCGGACCATGTGGCAAACTAGGTACTAGTTAATCAATAGCACTCAAAGGTGAAGGCCGTATGGAGGAGGCAGGAATCATTGCACAAGTTAAGCAAAGTTTAGCGAACAGCAAGCCTGATAAAGCAAAGCTTTAACTATTTTCTGTGAAAAGTCCCACCTTTCCTCTAACCTGGCTCTGGAACAGGGACCACATGCATTGATCTTCTCTGTGACTGGCTCATGCCCTAAAGGGTTCTGTGGAAGTTTTGAGACCAAGTCATGGACAATACCTCTTTATTGCCCTGACAGTTCATATACTACATGTTACGTATAATTCTCCTATTCACTGAACTCTCGATCCAAACTCTTCTGGTAAAAGGGCTTGTGGACAGTTTACTTTCTGTCCAATGACTTCATTGCAAAGGATTTTTCTCCTCTGTTGAGCTTGCCATGTGCAAGCTTTCCTTCCTCTTGTTTCCCTCCTCTTGTTTCGCACTTTCTGGAAATAATTTGTGGTTTGGAAATGGAAATGCCCTCGTAGGCTTCAAAGAGCTTAAGGCCTGCCATACCAGATCAGTTCATTGGAATTGGATCCATTTAATCTGCTCTCCTCTTTCCAGCCATGACCAATACCTGGTACTTCAGAAGACAAAACAACTTCACAGTGGCAACAAGACACTTCAGCTTTAGACAGACCCCCTTCACTGAATTGCTGAGCAGCTGGAAGGAGCTAAAGCATCCTTCCCACTTCCATCCTAAACTGCCCCAGACTTTCTGGGAGGGATCCTCAAGGAATCAACTAAAGGGCAGAGACCCCCCACAAGGATAAAGAGATTTAAGGGGGACAAAGTACATCAACAATATCAAAAGAGAGCTTCCCAAAACATAGCACAACAAACACGGCTCAACCCCTTCCAGGACTGGCTTGGCTCACTTCCCCTGTTCAAACAAGTTGGCAAGCAAATCTTTATTGTAAGAGACAGAACAGAAGCCGTAGGGGAGGTACTGAAATCTGGGGATAATTCACAAAATCCTGGCCTGTGGTGTAGAAGGAAGCTAGCATTATGTATCTTTCATTCGTACTTCTTTTGTTATTGCTGCTAGATTTGAACAGATATAAGCAACTTACTGATTATTACATCTTGTTTTCAGCTTACGTCTTTCCTGGTTGCTTTTAAATTAATGTGAAGCAGGTATAAGCTAGGACAGACAGTTTTTGGCTTGCTCATTCATGTCAAGGTGGTCAAGACCTACTGCAGCAGGATTATTTGTTCAATAAAGTACAATTTAGTATTACAAAAATACCAGATTTAGTCTCTTAAAAGTCTGCCATTTTCCCCAAAGAGCACCACCACCATTCTCCAGGACCTGTGACTCCATATGCTCATGTCTCATCTTTTCCCCATGGCCAACCAGGAATGGCAAAGCCATGTAGTTGGACTTTGCTCTCTCTCTGGAGACTTGGCAAAGAACCATCAGGCAGACCGCCTGCATTCACCTCAATCTAAGACAGGCTTGCATTCCTGCTTGCAATGGGTGCACATAACCAAGGGCACCACTCTTGGGGTGACGGAAACGTCAACCAGAGGACTTCTTCCAGAAGAGATGGTGGAATGTGTGGTGTTACATTGCCACCTTGTGGAGAGCTCCCACTGGGATGAATGAAGAAATATGGCCGACTAACAAGTTGTGGGCCATCACATGTCCCAAGAACATCTCCCACTGTTGTGGCTAGCTAATCACTTGTGCCCTTGTTGTGACTGAATGGGCCACAACACATTGTTGTTAATTCTCCTTCAAGTGGTGAAGTAAGGGAGTTCCATATAAGGCCTGGAGGTCCTACACGTGGCAACATCAACACATTGTTTTAGCACCTGGATTTGCAGACTTGGTATTAATTTTGAGTATAGATGCAACCAACATGAAACAAGAGTCTGGTCCTAAGCCAGCTTTAAGGGCATAGGAGTCTATGTTATCACAGTTGCCATTAGCTCTTGCAGTGCTGCTATCCACAAAAGAAAAGTATAGTCAGCTCTGTGAATCCAGGGCTCCACAAGCTCAAGGAGAGAACGAAGGAAAATGTATTTCCTTTCGTTAAGTGCAGAAGAAGCCTCTGGTGGCAATACTTTTTATATTAGTGGTGTCCCTAGAGAGGTTCAAATATACAAACCCACAGCATGCTCCTCCAGTTTGTGTGATGGAGTACTGCGTTGACAGACTGGAAGAGAAATACTGACAAGTGCTACTATGTGTACTCTTACAGCGATGCCATGTATTGATTTTCTTCTGGTGATGATGTGCACTTCTGTGATTGCATTGACACTATTCCCTCTCTTAAGAATCTGCAGACTGAGTTTTTGGAGTGAAAAGGATTAGCATTGTTTATTATGTATTCAGTACTACAGGAGGTCTGTGACTTTATTGGCCTTTACAATTAAAATGAGGAGAAAAAAAAATGGTAAAAGAAAAATCATAGGTCACTCACCTAAGACCCTTAGCAAGGGAAATTAAACATGACAGAGCAAGTCAGGCAAAGCCTGAGAAGATGGGTCCCAAGAGCAACAAGATATGAAAAGCATGACACACAGATAACTCCTTACTATGTATGCATCATGTTGAAGAACAGTAATGACTCAGGAAGAGGTAAAATACATCAAGCACTGATTAGAGACAGCAAGCTGTCCTCTCAGGTTGTCCACCACCAATCCAGTACTCCACTGAGTATCTGGAAGCAAATAAGAAAATATCTCAGATTCGGGGCATATGGCAGATTGCACTTACAAGTATCTGAAGTGTGGGTTGAAGTTTTCAAGACCTTGAGAGAGGAACGGTCTTTGATTTCAAGGAAATCTGATACCTCCTCAAAGAAGGGGTCACATTCTTTGAAATGCAAGATATGGACAACTCTGGAGATGCTAGCCAACAGCAACAGGACATGAATGCCAATATCTCCTGATTGGAATAAAGGCCGTAAATTTGAGCCCCAGAGGTTTGTGATGGGACTTTTGCTAAACCCTAGTTCCCAGTAAATTCAACATCTCTTCAAAATAGATCTAGGGAGATGTGAAATTGCCCTGGTACTCAGGAGAAGCAGAGACTGTTACCTTTCTATCTCGATAAAGACAATGACACTAGCAGAGTATATTTGGTTTTCTCCAAGGCATAAAATTTGATATCTTTCAAGATCTTAGTTAACAAGCAAATACTTTGCACTGTGTGGAAACAGTAAGGTATGTATTAGACTTACCAACGTGTGTTTCAATGACAGCTTTCAACATGTAGTTATTAATGTGGAGTCATTATAATGAATGGGAGCATTATTAGTAAGATTCTTTAGAAAACTGTTTGTTAGTTCAAAAATGTTTAGCATTTTTAGCAATTATCTAGATAATTCAAAATCTGTGATAGTGGAATTTACAGAAAGTGTGTAAGTTACTAAAACAGCAAAAGAGAGAAGACAGGCTGGATTATGGGGGTACAAGAATTAACTGCTTATTTTATTATAGTTCAATATGTGCATTTTACTAAAGGCAAATAAATGTACCACACCTGGCAATAAAGGCTAAGATGTAAGCCCACTCATCTCCTGTCCCTAATAGAGGCATTAAAACTAAGAGCTTAGTTGGCCCAGGCTTCCTCTACAGTCAGTAAAAAAAAGATGATGCCTATGGTGGGGGGGGAAATCTGTTTGAAGGGCTAAGCCAAACGTGAAAACCTCTGTCTTGCAAAGCTGCGTATAAAGAAGATCAAAATTAACCACCTCAATATGAGATCTGCGTGCAGTATTTATTTGACAATGAATACAATACACAGTTGTATATAAAAAAAAAAAGATAATCGAGTAGAAACTGGGAATTACTTTTGTCCCTGAATTGGTCACTCTTAAAATCATTAGAAGAATTATATCTTCAGTCTTGACATCTCCCATTCAGGAAGGATATGGACATCTTGGAGTTCAAATTAAAGCCATGAAAGTGATCTTGCAAGAGAAAACAAGTCTTGCAATGTGATGAGTATAAAACTTTACTGATATTAGTCAAAATGTGACTTCATATTTTTATATGTAGGTACTTAAAAACGCCTTACAGACCTTTCAGTTCTTTCAGCCAGATACATAAAAAGATTAAGGAGAATTCAGGATGATGTTAGATAAATGCAACTGTGAGGAAAGATATGATTTCCTCGCTGTGCAGGTAGTTTAATATTAGAGATGTAATAGAATCACAAACCACTTGGGGTTTGTCAGATGCAAATGGACATTTCAGCTCTTTTGACACATATGATTACATGTAAGTTTATGTTTAAGAGCATGTTCTTGGACAGTTATTGCAGCGCAGCATGGTAACATCATTTTAAGGTAATCTATACCTGGATCAAGATATTTCATGAAACATTCACTCCATAGCAACTCCTACAAAAAATTCTGCAACCTAACTATACCTGAGGAGAAAAATACAGAGGCTTAAGACAGTCTAGTCTTACTTAGGGGTCAAAGAAAAAGAAGCCTACATTAGAAATAATGGGATGTTAGGAAAAAGAACAGAAAACCCCCAACCAAACAAGTTGCACATCTTTCTATCAAAGCAGTAAAAGTCACTTAGGGAAGGTGAACAGCTCCATTACTCCAGGTCTAGTCTTCTGTGCCACAGGAGCTTCATGCTCTCCTGAAATACCCTCCTGGCCTGCCAAACTTCGATTGGTGATCTTATATCACAAATCCTCATACCCTCATAAACACTAAAATAATTTCTGTCTGAAAAAGCAGCTCTGAGGGATGGGAACTCTCTTTGGGTCTGGCAAAATCTAAAGGCATTAATTTCAATGGCAGTTGGTGTATCCTTACAATTACCCCATCAACAAATGCCAGTTTTACACGCATCCTGTTCTTAGCCTGTTTCTCAAGCCTCCCAAGGCCTTCCTATTCTCTTCCTCCATGTCTGAGCCTCCAGCTTTTTCTGGATAATCTCTACGAAACAGTTCCACAAATACTACCTACAAATCTGCAAGTCGATCGTGCGGGGACAACGTAAAATAAATGGAATTGAATACCAAGATGACACAGAGGAGATTGCACTTGAGTGTATTATTCATTTCCATATTTAATTCATTACATTTCCCCTCCTTTTTTTTTTCCCTTCTCCTTCCCCCCCTTCAATTTAGATGGAGCTGCAACACATTTTCCAGCCTGCTGTGCTGGAAAGCTGCAGTGTCAAGGGACTTTGCGGTTAAATGCAAGACCTTGTTGTCATATTGTGCATTGGGCCTTTGTCCTCAGGAAACCGACAAACCCAAGTTAGATAACAACTGGTAAATCATCATCTTTGCTAAGTGTTTGCAAAAGCAGGTAGGGGGGCAGGAAGAAGGTTTCTTCTGAAGAGGAAAAGAAAGAAATCTCTCCTAAGGGATTAAGAACTTCTCTGACCATCCATCTTTGAAGTCTCCCCCTAAGTCTTTGTCTTTCCTGAAGCTGCTATTTCTTGACCTGCTTTTGGAGTTGCATATCTGTCTGGGAACTCTCATCAGGGTGTGAAGGACAGAGGAGTTTTGTATCAAAACAAAGAAAAGATTACTTTTCTGGTGGGGGAAAATTTCAAAAAAATCTGGAAGCCAATTTAATTTTGTACTTCAGCAATGATCATTCTTTATTCTCTAAGGGTTAAACTGGTTTGGAACACCCACGGGAGAAAGCCTCCACTAGCTGATTGCAGGGACCAGATAAGATGACTTAGTACAACATGTTTTCTTTTCCAGCCCGATTCCCATGATTTTGTAATAAGCCAACCTTGAATCAGCTAGTGAAATTTCCCTTTCCTATTTCTAACTCTCTCTATATTCACCCTTGAGCCTCTGGAATGACCTGAAGTTTTGTATCCTCCCCCAACAAGCAGAGAAAGCTGCTGATTTCTTCCCCCTTCCTATGAGTCAATGCTCTGCTCGTCACACCTCTGCTTTAGCTGAGCAGTTTCTACCTCAATCCAGCTTAGGTTCCACTTGAGCACTGGTAACTCTTTTTTCTTATTTTTGTTCATTTGCGTATGAAGTAATCCAGTCCCACAGTGGCATGTTGATGCATGTAGAAGAGAAAAACAAAATATTTAATTCTAGCCATATGAAAGAAAGAAAGAAAGAAAAAAACCAAAACAACACAACCACTCTGAGTTCCTCCACTTGTTAAATTTTTCTTCTGAAGCCAGCTGTTTGACAGATGGCTTTAAAAGTGAAGTTGTGTTCCTACTCTTAGATAGGCTGAAGATCTCATTCTGTTTGTGCTTTTTTTGATATGGAACATTGCAGTGCCATAGGTTGTATTCATGATACAGCAGTTTGGATTTGGAAGCAGATTAATACGGAGAAGAGAGGCAACTCTGAGCAGGACTTTTCAATTACATTTCCTGCTCTTGACATGTCCACAGGTTTGACTTTCAGATTGTACGAGCTCATTGAGAAGAAAGATTTTATCACCTTAAAAATTGATGTTATCCTCTGAGATGTGGGGTTTTTCTTTTTCAATACCTCCAATATTTTTTTTCCAGTAGAGAAGAGAACTGCTAAATCTCCAAACATTTTGCAAGCCAGCAAATTCTAGTTAGATCAGTTGCAATACATTATTTCAATAATTCGAGGATTTCCTCTTTGGTTTTGGGATTTAATCTCACCAGGGTCCCAGACACTGTTAGTCTTTGTTCTCCGCCCCTTCCGCTATTTCCTTACACTTGATCAGGTTCCTCACCCTCTTCATAGCCTCCTCCCATTCCTGCATGTCCTCCTACAGCTCCATTTCTTGCAGGAACTCCGGCCAACCATCTCTCTCCACACCTTCCCTTGGTCCTCCTCAACAGATCCCCACAATTTTTGTTGAATGAACAGTTAACCCTAATTGTTCAGGCTATTTTGTGCTCTTCTGTTCTCTTGGAGGCTGCCCTGCTCCCCATCCCAGTGTCTTGGTACACTTGATTAGATCACTAGCTACTCAAGGCACAAATATCAGATCCTTGGGTACGCTCAAGACACTAAAAAAGCAAGGTGCTGGCCCCAGTGGTAAAGATCCATTAGATTCATTTTTATACTGAGCACAGTAAGGTGAACCATTACTTGGCTTACAGTGAAACAAGGGGATTGAGAAGAGAGAAGGATGATGCAATTTAGCTCTTGTGAGAAGGACAGAAGGTGACCCTATCACTGGTTACGGTTTCTCCTTTTGTTCAACTTGCCATTCAGTTCTGAAGAAGCACCTTTCTGAATCTGATGTACCTTCTCCCCATTTCTAGTCTTTTCAAGACAAGGGCTGCCTATTACTTTGTTCTTCTATGTCATCTGTGCTACACGAAAGGCAGTTCTGGGCCAGCAAGTCTCAGATTAGTACTAGCACTCATCATGGGGACTGGATGGATGGAAAGTAGGAACAAAGATGGCCCATCTGTGGGATGAAAAACAGAGAAGGGTGGAGAAGAGAGAAAAAAAGCAGAACAGAAGATCAATGGGGGAAAACTCTCTCATGAGAGCCTGAATGGACCTGTTTGCACAATGTCACACAGGGACAGATAAGAGTTGCTGTACAGTCAGCCAATGGCAATCTCTATCCACCAAGGAAAGATAACACCTGGTACAATGGAAGAATAAGGATTTGACACCTCTTGGGCTTTCTCTGCCGACAGGGCTTTTTAAATTGCAGGTTACATCTTATTTATAAGCCACTGGAATCAAGAAAACACTGAAGTGAGCCACCCCACACCCACACGTTTTCATTATATTTCCACACTCAATTTCCAAATTTCTCTCATAACTATGTGGAAAGACACTACAAATCACTTTGAGAATATTATATGACAGTGAGAGTTATGCCACAAGACCTGTTTCTAAATGCTATTTATCACGTTTTTAACTCATCCTCAGTACTAATAAGCAATGTATTTTCTTGGTTGCATGCTCTTACACAGCAAACATGGAGCAAACCTGATCAGTGAATCTTGTTTATCCTTTAATTGACCATGTACAGTTTACTGGATGAAAGTCTTGCAAAGCAATGCAAACATTACATGGGATCAGCCGTGCTTAAAAGCTTTGTGAAAAAAAGTGCATTTTACAGCAAGTACTTGAAAGATGAGATATAGGTTGTTTAGCATGCAAGGGGTTGGCTCCAAAGCCCACTAAAATTGGTGGAATGACTTCAGATTAGAGTGGTCTTTGGATCAGAACCAAGGAGGGAAAAACCAGTGCCAGACATAGAGGGCAATATAAAAGAAGACACAAAAAATAAAATTCAAATTAAAAATTATATGCAGTGGGAGAAGTTCTGGCCATATTGCAAATTGTTAAAAGGTACTGTTACAGATCTATTGCTCAAATGGCCCACAGTGGCGAAAGGTCCTAGATTCAAAACTCTCCATCATCATGATTCATAGACTGACACTACAAGTCATAGCACATGTTCCTCAACTAGGAGATAAGGAACCATGCCTCATAAGAAGAAAAATCATCTCCTGTGCTATGAGATGCTGTTTCTGCTGAGACAGCCAGTGTGTGCCAGCTGTTGTGTTTTTCATCTGTCCCACTACACTGACATACTTATTTAATACAGACCGCTGCCATCAGATGCCAACAGCTGTAGCTAATTGGCCTACGGTTGTTTCTGATGAAGTGCTTTTCAGATCAGAATATGCCAATCTGTCAAGCCCAAGACTTTTGATGAGGGAAGAAAGTTCAACCAACTCCCTCCAGTTTTAAATTCCACTTTTGTTTTTAAAATTAAACCACTGGCAATAAAAGAGTAAAACACAAAGTTGTTGTCAATATTGAAATCAAATGTTTTAGCTGATGCTAAAGGAAAAAAAATCAGAACCTGAGTTTTCATTGTGCAAAAAATTTTGAAATTCTGGCTGTTGGCCCAAGTCTTAAACCCAGGTTCGGTTAAAAAAAAAAAAAAAATCCTGAAAATGTTCACAGGATAGGAAAGCCGTTTCCTGCCAACTCTATATTGGCTTACAGTTCTGACGCATGCAAGCTGGATTTGAATTAGCAGATTAGGCCCAGATCCAAAAAGGGACCTAGGCACTTAAAGTACGACTGAGGTATGCAAGTCCCAGACAAAGGTCCTCAGTCCCTGGAAACCACTGAGTTTTCAAAATTAATAATTCAGCTTTGGAGCATGCCCCAAAGCACCTCTGCCTTGGCAAGCAGCTCTATGCCCACCTTCCCTCTTCACTTCCAACCAGACCTTCCTAGGCCAACCTGGAGCGTGCCCACTGATGCCAAGGTCCTTCATACATGCGATGGCAACTACATTTTCTTCCAAAACACAAACAGAGGAAGAGGTGGTACCACCTTATTGTACAATAGCTCGGCACTTAGAGCACACACCCAAACAGAGCTGGTTTCCCTTCTCATCCTTGCCTGTGAGGACTCGGCCCCATACTGCAGAGGGTGCCTCAGCCAGAACCCTCTCTCTCCTCCCCTATGTACTTCAGTCCCATGCAAAAAAAGATGTTCTTGGCTCTGGTTTCCCCTGCCAAGTTTTGTTTAAATACCTGATCTCCTCATTTTCAACATGGGAATGCATAAAGCACTGCTGGAGAGAAAACAGACCCAAAAGCCATATGCTTTCTCTTCAAGAAAGGCTTTTGAATTTAAGATATCCCTTTGCCTTCAGCATCGCCTTTTCGCCATCTCAGGCATCTTCACAATCATTACTGGCCTGTTTCCTATCTTTTCCTAAGTTTTGTAAGAGGGGTTCAGGGCCACAGCTCACTTGGGCAGGATGAGGCTCTTTAGGTCTCCAGCCTTGCACCGCGTGACTGACACAGGGTCGATCCAGCTCTCTGCCACTTCTGCTGGCCAGCAGCCCTGGGAAGAGGACACCGCCTGCTGCCAGGCCTTGGAGGCGTGCAGCCCCGCTGTGCTGTTATTCCTGCCTCTGCATATACGGAGCAGGGAATTAGGCTTCCTTGTTTACATCTCCTCTTTTCTTTTTATCTTCCCCACCCCCTCCTTTTTTTCCCCCTTCTTAGTAAAGAATGTTTTTAAAAACAAGTGCCTGCATTTGAGCTCCTGCGAACTCTAGTTTCCTTGGAGAAATGTTTGTGCTCCTTAACTTAAAGAATTTCCGAAACATATAGAAAAGGAATTTCATAAACTGCTCATTGAAAAACATTCCATACATTCCCCGCTCATCCAGAGACACCCGTGTGTGGTCTCCAACAAGGTCAGGTTTGGGGCTACGTAACGGGGACAAAGATTCCAGCGCTCAGAAAACAAGAGATACCACAGAACATGGGACGGGGGGGAAAGGACCTCGTGACTCCCGTTGCTGGAGGCTGGGAGACCACCGGAAAGGCAACAGACAGTAAACACTCTGCATTATCCCAGGGAGGAAAACCCCAGTGAGAACCTCTGGCATATCTGTTGAGAGAGTGACATCAGGCTCTGCAGTGCTAAGGAATGGAAAAGGGGGGCTAAAAAGAAAAAAAAAAAAAAAGAAAAAAAAAAGAAAATAAGGGTTTTCCACTTATTATTTCATCTGAGAAAGGTGAAGAGAAGACATTGAAGGAGACACTTTAGAAGCAGACTGGCTGCCTATTTGCCTATTGCAAATGGTGGGCAGCCAGACAGGGAGATGATTATGGACAGACTCTGGGGTGGGAACGGGACCCTAGTTTTATAATGCCTCCTCCCTGTTTTGAAATCAGGGAGGCTTGTTTGCCATCCCTGCCATCCCTAGGGGTGCTCTGAAGCTCTAGGAATGAGCACTCTGCACATCTTCAGTTTACACTGTTTGCAGAAACCATAACGTTATTTCCAAACCAAGTGCTCTGAAACATGCCAAAGGCACCATTCCTAATCCACTGGATGGACATGACTCACGGCAGGTCTTAAAACAAAATTATCCAAAGTGAGGAAAAAAAACCATCAGGGAAATAGACTCTTGGAGAAAGCCCTTCTCTAGTACCTGATGAAATGTCACAAGATGCATTTTATTACACAATTTTCCACTAAAGCATACATGCTAGAATTGATTTCTGAGTTTAGATCAGCTGGAGACACGACAACTCACAGGAGACGTTCTGAGAAAGTCACATATATAAATAAGTCTGAACTGGAAACGCACTTTGAATGGAAATTGGAAAGCAAGTTCACAACCAGCAGGGCAACATGAATGATGACCCTATCTTGTATCACTCCACACAGTAGCATGGCACCGTAAAGCGCAATTGTTTCAATTTGGTGGGGTATCACTGTTGGGTTTTTTTAGAGTTCACTAATGACCGCACCACCTGCGGGGCTCGCTCAATACAATCAAGATCCAAACCTTTTCACCCACTCCTCACATCACTTGTGCAATTAAGCAAATCTTTCATCCTCAGCAGTCATCGGTGCATTAGAGAGACTTGAACCTAGGCTACACACTCCTGCTTGGACTGAGCTACGTTCACGAGTAGGGAAAAAACCAAGCTTTGGCTGGAGATGTCAGGTCTTTAGTCACCTTTACAAAAGTATCACATTGCAATAAACTGACCACAAAAAACAGCCCATCTGGATCTCTGTAGCAAGCCACAAGGAACAAAAAATGGCTGACAACAAGCATGGACTCTATAATATTATAATCGCTAAACCCTTTAAATCTAGGATCCTGAGTCAGGGGAAAAGAAGTGCAAGTAATAATTACAAATACCCAACTTCATCTTGTGCATCATCTTGAATGGATGAAATGGCTGGCACGAATAAAGCTCTGCCAGCAAAGCACAATGGATTGCCCTCACCACCACAGCTGAAGGTTATCTCTGCTCCCCTCTTTGTTCTCCCCTAGCTCTTTATAAATTCAATCCAGCTATTAACAATATCCATTAGCTTCTCCAGAAGATTATCTCAGCTTTAGTGACTGGAATGCAGGGATTAGAAAACAAAACCATTTGGTTTTGTTTTTAATAAAAGTATATGTTGATTTAAACTGATGGCTTTTAACATCTGTTGTGCAAGTTTTTGCGGTAATAACCCTCAGAGATTGTTGGAGAGAGAGATCATTTAGTAGGTAATAAACATCAGTGATTTCATTAATAAAATATCTAGCATAGACATTACAAACAGGAAGAAGCAAGGCTTCCACCTGTTTAGTAGTTGCACTGCTGAAGCTAAAACTCTGTCTGCCATTGGCAGGGCAGGACGTGCCCTGGTACCTCTCACCCCAACTGTGTGCACGCCTCCACCGATGCACATCCAGTGGAAGAGCTGCATCCAGGGCCCATCGGGAAGCTTCTATGAGCACTGATTTCGAAATGCCTTACCAATAAGGGGTTGCCTCAGTTCCTGACATTGCTGTAACCCAGCTGACAACACTTTCCTGGAGCACTGGATGCCTGTTAGCTGGGAAACAGTGACACAAGTTGAGTAGCGAGTATGGGAAGCTGTTCTTCCAGCTGATGGGTCACTCAAGCGCCTCTAAGGAACTGCAGTTCCTGGCAGAAGACTTGAAAATCTTCCCTAGCAATATTTTTGTCTTCCTCCACAGGGAGAGGTTTTGAATGCAATTTCCATCCAAAACCAGATTTCTTCTGCAAATCTTTTTATTGATTATCTGTGTGAGTGTGAAGGAGGTACCCTTGAGAGACCAGCTTTTCCAACAACAAAGTTGAAACCTTCAAAGGCAAAATGATAATGGGGTAGGGGAGAGAAGTTATTTCCTAGACAGGGCTATCTTGCATCCCTTCAGAAAGCATACAGAGATCGAGTGATGGGGAAATGCTCCAGCCAATATGAGGGTCATCTAGTCACACAGGGCACATTTTAGTGCCTGTTCACACCAGGTCTCCTTTCCCTTTAACGCCAAGGATCAGGGCATGAGGGAGGAGTGCTGCGCATTTGGATCCCATCCCTTGGTAGGACCTGGGATCCATCAGTTTAGGCAAAGCCAGAGAGGAGTAGTAAGTTTTCTTCCTCTTTTCACCTTTATCTGCTGGTCAGCAGAAACAAAAGAGCCAGCCAACCTACTCTTGTTCTATCTCAAGCTGTCCAGGGGAATTTCCTGGCCCTGCTCTCCCCTCAGCGAGAAGGAAGAGGGTTTGGGGTGCCTTTTTCCAGCCTTGGCACTGCCACAGAGGTCAGCTCTGCACATGCCATGCCAAGGCAGGCTCTACACAGCAGGGAGAAGCACTGAGCTCAATGCTCCCCTGGAAAAAGCACATGAACAGAGCATGGTTTGGGCCAGAGCATGCTGAATCAAAAGCATCTGAAAGGTTGCCTTCCCCTGTGGCTTTGCGGCAAGCGTAAACATAACAGCTCAGGAAACCCCTTCTGAGCTGTGCTGAAGGATCCCTTTGAGGCTTCCTGCAGCTTTTCCTCCCTAGCAGCTGGCAGAGAGAAGCCTGCTGATGCTGGCTCCCCCCCCAAGACATTGATTACTTTCTGGCTTTTGGGGTCAGGTCCTCCCCTTCTTGGTGATGAGGATGTAACCCAGGCTCCCCTACAAACCTACAGTCATGCAGAATAAAGAGCTGCTCAAGTCTGCAAGGAGAAGGACCACCTGCATGTCTGCCTGCACCCGTGGTCTCTCTGGCTGTGGTCTCCAGCCAGAAGAACAGAAGACACTGATTTTTTTCTAGGAAAAAAGAGCATTAACTAAGATTAATGAAAGTAAGTTAGCGTGGGTGAGAGCAAGTAAATGCCTTCGGAAAACAGGACAGTTTACACATTTTCAGATGAGCTAATAGGGCAGCCCAAAGATAGCATTTTCTTGATCTAGAACATTAGTCAAAAAATACAATTTTTATGACTTCCCTCGAATTACAGCTCTTGCTTGTTTTTACCTGTTTCTTAGTACAAGTTCAGCATGTACCCTCCCATTTCCCCCCCGGTGAAGGAAAGCCATCTCTGAATATCAAAGCTGCAAGTAGGGAGGGGATGAGAAAAAGAGAGAGACGGATCACTCATTTTCTTTGTTTAATAAGATCTGACAAACTGTCCGTTGTCCCAGCTATTAAGGAAACTGTTACCCAACACGTTTCATGCACTGTGTCTGTGACCTTTTTGTCACAGAGTGTTCAGAAAGAACTTGTTGCCCCTTGACTCAGAGATGGCTGTATTGAGGCCCTATCTAAACTGCATGGCAGACTCATGACATGATGTAGCCTGAGGTCATGGTGACCACAGACATCCAGGACAGAGGACAGGGCTAGAGTAGGATCAGCCCATGTGCACAGGTTTCCTACTCATGTCCACTAGGATGTGTGAAGAAGGTGGTGAATACCATAATCCAAGGCCAGGGAGGTGAGGTGCAGTCCCAAATCCATCCATTAAGACAGATCTTATCTAGATACATTATTTATATGCAGCAGCTTCTCAAGGACCCTCCCTGCCTGTCCTAGCCATGTTGTGGACATCCCAGGTAGTCCCACAAAGTGACCATGTGATATTTTCAACTTTCCATGAACAGACAGGTTTGACACACACTGGCTAGCAGAAATGTTCTTTATCCATCAAAGCCAGACCCCTTTGAGGATAGACTCAGTGTTATCCATAAGGCAGTCAAGAATTTTTCACAGGTTTTATCAGGTTTTCTGAGCTGGATGAATCACTCCTGGAGGTTTTGGGGAATGAGACAAGGAGGGAAAATCCCCATTTTTTCTGTCTGACTACAGGGATTTTTCACATTTCAAGATGAGGGGAAAAATTACCACCATTTTCAGCAACAAATTCAAAAAATCAATGTTGGTTAAAAGATATGATTCTTGCTTGGCAGTTTAGAAGATAGTATTGATTCTCCTTATAAGACTAAAGAATTATTTAGGCACCTGGACCATAAATAAAATGTTGGTAAATATACAAAAGATTACATCATTTGTAATTACTTCTTCCAGTAGCTATCTGCAAGGGCAGTTTTTGCCACCCAGACCCCAAGTCGCTCCTGCAAGCCTCTGCACTCAGCAGTCCAGGAAGCAATGGAACAAAATTCAAAGAGGCTTGCCATTTTAATAAGCCCTTGAGAGGGGTCACTGGAATGCAGTGTTTCATCCCTCAGATACCCAAGTTGCAACCAAGCTGCTGATTTTCCTTGATGATATCTATAGCTTAGCAATTGTTACTTTCTTCCTGTTCCCACAGGAATGACCCTGACCAAGGGACAGCTGCACAGCCTCCATGCAAAGGATGCTGCAGAGACAAAACCCATTGCTTCAGCTGCCCGATGTGTTGGCCTTAATGATGTGCAGCAAGGAATCTACATCTCAGAAACACATTTTCTGTGTTTAATCCATCACAAACCACAGAGAAGAGAAGGGGATCAGAACAATGAGGTGAAATGGTGAAAAAGTGGTCAGTCACAATGGGAGATACACAAAAAAAAAACCTTCTTTGCTCTTCCACAGGGACTGACCCAAACCCTTTGATCTGATCATGGCTCTAATGAGAAGGATGCCTCAGTTCTCCCCAAGCACACAACACTGCTGATGCTGGTGGGCTAAGACACCCGGGGACCCAGACCACAAAAGAAAGAAGGCACCTCAGCAAATAGCAATTGAAGAGGACATACAGATTTGCTGCTTCTTTTATCTCTTCTTAACAGCCTAATTGGAGTGTAATGAATTTAGGGTTGGTGCTCGCTGCCAGACACGCTCCTTTGATGTGTTTTTGGCCTCTGCGCTACAAAAATGTGATGGAAACCAAAACCAAGATATTACACCTCCATAAAGTGTCTCTGGGTTTACCATAAGATTCCGCCGTTTGTGCCAAGTGGCCAAAGCCACTAACAGGCCCCTGCTCGCCAAGATATTTGGGTAATGAATAAGAAGCAGAGAGAGATGCCACTGTGAATCAGAGTGAGGAATGTGTGCTAACGGCACCAGAGGCTGATCCTGGGCTGTAATGTGGAACAGAAGTGAGCTGTCATTGTACTCCTTTGTGGCCACAGCAGGCAGAAGCTGCTGGTGATGTCTGAAAACCTGCAGCACGCGAGGAGGATTTTGGGAGGTAGGCAACATACCAGCAGGGCAGGGATGCACCAGAGCAGCACCGTGAGATGGCTGTACTGCCAACAGCCAGGTCACTCTTGGGTGTAAGAGTCTTTCTCTTGCCCACTCTTGCTTTAGCTCTTTGCAGAAAAATCTCTTCCCCACACAAGCCTACCATGCCTCTCTTTGGTCTCAGCAGGACATTCCCGCTGGCATATATTGTGTAGTGGCTAATATATGTGCCTCCAACATAGGAACTGCCCTGGTTTGAATGGTGCATATTCAAGAGAGAATCACAACCCACTGGCTGCCATACCTCCTGCCTGGGTCACCATCCTACCATTGGAGGAAGCAGAACAAAGAGGATGTGGGTACAAGCAGCAGGTGAGGCTCTGAAAGGTCTTCTCAGGGGACATGGAGTCATAGAATTGTTTGGGTTGGAAGGGACCTTTAAGATCATCCAGTTCCAATCCCCCTGCCATGGGCAGGGACACCTTCTACTAGACCAGCTTGTGGATGCCCCATCCCTGGAAGTGTACAAGGCCAGGTGGGATGGGGCTTCCACAATAGGAGAATCTGTTCTAGTGTCTCATCACCCTCACAGTAAAGAATTTTTTCCTAATATCTAATTTAACTCCCCCCTCTTTCAGTTTAAAACCATTAGCCCTCATCCTACCACTACACTCCCTTATAAAGCATTCCTCCCCATCTCTCCTATAGGCCCCCTTTAGTTACTGGAAGGCCATATAAGGTCTCCCAAAGCCTTCTCTTCTCCAGGCTGAACATCCCCAACTCTTTTAATCTGTCTTCATAGGAGAGGTGCTCCAGCCTTTGATCATCTTCATGGCACTCTTCTGGACCTGTTCCAACAGGTCCATGTCCTTCCTTTGCTAAGGACACCAAAGCTGGATACAGTACTCCCGGTGGGGGCTCACCAGAGCAGAGTAGTAGGGGCCACACTTCTTTTGATGCAGCCCAGGATACAGTTGGTTTTCTGGGCTGCAAGCACAATCCCACCCTGCAGACTGGAGAGGGGTCCCCAGCACCTCACTTAGATGTCTCAGGTCTGCCCTTGGGCACACCTGAAAATCTGGTGATTCTTAATGATCAAAATGTTCAAGGGTCCCATGTACAATTTGCTCTTAGGGTCAAAAAAAAAAAATCATAGTTTGTTCTGAAAAGACTCCATTAAGTACGGATATTTACCTGTTCCTATTCCAACACTGACTAAATGAGCTCATGTTAGATGAGCCAACACAGCTACCCCACAATCATAGCCCAAAGTAAAATCCAACTGTTTATTTGTTTCCCTGTCTACAATGATTTGGTCATGATGAAAAATTATGTGTCTGCCTGGAAAAACCCTGGCCATTGATGGTTCACATATTTGCAGAATATCCAGGGCTAAATTCTCACCCTATTTAAATCAATACAGCTATATCCATTTTAGGGAAGCTACCCCCAATTGACAGATGCTGGGAACTGCATCTTACTAAAACAGCCTTTACCCTATGACTGCATGTTTGAGACACAGGATGCTGATAACATACACTTCTAGTTAAACACACCCCTCCTTCAGTGATGATTCACACTTGAGAGCAGTTAACTAGTGCAGCTATTCTGGACACAAGCCTGCCCCCTTCAAGAAAAGCACTTTCTGGAATAGGCATACACGTGCAACTTTGCTAGTTAGCAAATTATATACCCAAATACCAGGAACTGTGCTCCCAGAACGTGACACCAGAGGCAGGGATGAGTCCTCTTTCTGCCTTGCAGTGACTGGTGTCACCATAAAAGGGAGAACTACTTCCCACCTTGCTTGTTATTCAGTTGGGAGTCAGGGGAGAAAGTAGAGAGGCTGTAACTGAGCCTCCCCACACTCTGGATGCCTCAGGTATCCACACTGCACCTTGTGGATAGTGTTTAGTAGGCTAGTAGTAAATTAGTGTCTCCTGGGATTAGCAGGACAGCCCCTGTGACTGAAAGGTGTGCCCAAGTCATAGTGTCTTCAGGGCATGCATGCTCTGGGTCTTCCCCTGCCCTGCAAGTTTGGATGCAGCTTCCATGATTAAAAAGCATCCTCAGTGAAATACAGCTGTGTCAAAGTAAAATGAAAACGGGGCACCACCTGAACATTAACCCTGTGGTTCTCCTGAGTCCCACGGGGGACTCGGCACCCCAGTTCGGGCTCCTGGGGACCAGGGACAATTTCTTGGCCTGTGCCTCAAGCACACCAGACCATACACGTGCAAGCAGACATATGTAGCTGAAGGGTTGGAACAGCTCCTTCTACTGAACATCTGGACTTACACATATAAACTACTCAACACTCTCATCCAGAATTACAGAGTCTTTCATATCTTATCTTTCAAAAACCACTTATCAGCCCACGGCTTTCAGACTGCAGTCTCTCCTGTCTGCCAAAGTGGAACCCAGCCATGTAAAAGCATGAATAACAGCAGCCCCTCACTCCTCTCCCATGCTGATGGCTGCAGCTCCTCTGATGGAGGCTTGAACTTCAGGGGCAGCAGGAACAGCTCCATCTACCCCACTGCCATGTGTTCATGGAGGAATTTTAGAAGATTTTAATCACAGGGCAATAGCTCACTGGAGCATGAATGCCTCCCCACATCTCAATCTGAGGAAGGTGACAAGCTAAATGTATGTATTTATGCTCTGCATTATGAAGATAGACAATAAGAAAATATTTGTAAGCTAGCATTGAGACCCATCACCCATGCTGCTGCAGCACTCAGAAGCTTCAGGCATGCCCTAGAAGCTCCATGTTCTAGATACTGTTCAAACATGGGCAAAAAAAGACAGGTGCCCATAAATTAACATTTAATGATGGGTACTGTTATGAAATTTTTTTTGTTAAATAAAGATTTCTTTCTAACAAAATATCCTTTTTGTTTTTAACTCTAAGAAAATTCTCCAAAGTCTCATTTCTAGGAGAACAGGATTTTCTTTTTGTCCTCTTCTGTTTTTCCCCTCCCTTCTTCTTTTAAAGAAAAGAAAGGCGCTGAGGCGGAAGTGCAGGAAGGACTTTTCAGCTCGTGAGCCAGAAAAACACTTTGGGTTTCAGATTCATTGGGCATCAAAACTTCCCCCACCCCTCCCAGATTTTCAAATATTTCCACAGAAATTCTGAAATTAAATGGAAATTTCTTCCTCTGAGCTGTCATTAGACTTCAGCACGGTGCTAAAAGCATATGTACATACTGCAGCGTGAGATACCAGTCTAGGCATCTCAGTAAAAAGAACTGAAGCAGGCTAAGGGGGCTCTCAGCAAGCTAGGGGGAGTGGTGCTGCATTAGGCAGGAGGTGGATAGAGATATGGCTGGGAGGAGGAAGGTGGTGATATTACAGAAGAGGAAAGCTTAACATAAAACAGAATCATTGCTCGCTCTGGACTAGCTTAGCTAATGTCACATTTCTCAGCTGTATGGACCGCACATGGGTCGCAGAGTTTTTTGTTCAGTCCAAAGAGGTCTGTCGCAAGAACTGTCTCTGCTTTTGTTATGAAACTGAAGTTCAGGCACAAGTCTCAGCCGATAGGTCTCTTTCCAGCAGCCGATGATACAACCCAGGGAATAAATGTGATCACCAGGCAGTGATTGGGAAACAGGGTGAATAAAATCCCTTGTAGCAGCAGCAGGACAAGAGGGTACAGGTGCCTTCCCTGCCCCAAGCGTCCCCCAAGCCCACATGTACTTTAGCCCCCATCAATCAGTCCTTCTCTGGCAAAACTACATGCTTTCTGATGCTGCTGCCAAACCTCAGAAATGTATATTGGTGTTCTGGCTATGTTCAGGAGGAAGGGGAAGGGAAAGCAATGTGCAATTTTCAACAGTTTCTCCTCAGAGAGGGGCCCCCTAATTTTCTGAAAGGGGCCATGGATGAAGGGGTTGGGAGGGGGAGAGAGGGGAAGAGAGAGTCTCTGTCCCATTTTAATCCCTTTTCCCAGATAAGTTATACATGGAGAATTCATAATGGAGTTCCCCCTTCGGGCTTTGAGCCTCAAAACATTTCATAACACAGAGCCCTTCCTGAAACCTTTTGATCATGTCACTTCTAAGGTTGCTGTGCTTATGCACACAGCTGTGCACGCAGACAGATGTGAAAGGAAAAGATGAGGAGCAGAGACAACCTGCACTCATGGTACCACAGGTGGGGTCTGCATGACAGCACCAGCAAGGGAAAAAAAAAAATCAAAACCCAAAAACAACCAAACAAAAAAAACAGAGAATAAAACAACTGCAGGACCAAGACCACTGATGCTACTCTGAGAGCTCAGCAACATCAGCTACAAATCTGCTGTGCTGCTGTCAAGATGTAGTTATCTGTAAACTTGCAGCCCACTGTTCACCTCACTGGAACCTAGCACAAGGACTGCTGAGCACTTTTTATTCAATGAGAAATTGCCCAGGCCACACAGAAACAACCCAAAACAAGAGCATTCACTCAACCTGATGGGCTGCCATGACTAAACAGGTTTGACATCAAACAAACACCATTAAGCACCAAACAGCCATGCATGGTGCTGATTTCTACAAGCCCATGAGAGACTGGAGATTTTGGGGTTATGGAGCACCTCCCTCCCCTTTATGTTTCAGTTACAGTACTCCATAGCCTCAAAACCTAAAAGATGACTTAAGCATGGAGCAATTTATGTTATTTAGGATCCCACGGCTCAAAGTTATTCAGCTGACCAAGAAGAGAAGAAACATCCCCACAGGTTAATAGGAATGAGGTCTGTGAGTCAAGATCTTCCAAGGCACTAGATCCCCTGAAATCAGTGCTGCTTAGACATTTTTAATAAGTGTCTTACAGGATCTGGACTAAAATACAAATGCCAGCCCACCTTCCCCCCCCGCCAAATGATGTTAAGGGTCAGTTTACAAAAGGGAAAGTTTACAAAGGTAATTGGGAGACTCCCTATGTTTCTGGGTGTCTAAATAGGGATATGAGTGCTTTGGCAATTTTACTCATTGCTGGTTATTAAACCAGAGCACAAATGGTTTAATTAAAGTTCACAGTAAATAGATTTACTTTCTCCAGGACACATTCGAAGGCATTTACTTCCATTTAGCTAAACTTGGTAACTTACTCTTCTAAATGTTTCCACATGGTGGCTTGAATTTTTTTTTTTTTTTAAACTAAATCAATTTTAAACCAATTTTCGTTACATTGGTGGTTTTGCATGTCCACAAGGCCTGCAGGCCTCTTGGATTTGAAAACTTGGCGTGAAATTCAGCCCAAAATGCCAAGTGCTGAAACCCAATGAAAATGAAACCACTGCAATCTATAGTGGAAGCTGCCTGCCACTCAGACCTGCCCGTGCTGCTGGCCAGCTGGGCTGAGAGCACCTTCCCCAGGGCAGCAGTCCTGCACAAGACCAGGGCCCAGACACAGCTGAAACTTGCCTCTGAACATCCCCACTGCTCCATCCCCAGCAGGTTTGGGATTTGGCAGCAGTGAGCTCAAATCCTGGCGGGTGGAACTTGCTTCAAGCACAGCCTGTGGGAAGATCAAAATCCTGATCAGGAGGCTCTTAAAAATATGGCTTCAAAGTTAACTGGAAACCTGGCCCAGGGCTTCTTTCAAACCTGGCCCAGGGCTTTCCTGCAATTCAGCCTGGGTTTGCAAACTTGGCTGGAGTGAGGTTTATTGCACCTAGTTTGGGGCTTTGCTGTGAACATTTTGTGGAGATTCAGCTCTTGAAATTAAATGGGCTCTGTTGTTCAGAGCCTGGACCAGCATCCCTAACATCTATAAACTCTGCACTGATCTATTTATCTTCATGTAGAAATTAACTGAGGGTCGGATGCTTAATTTTCAAGGGAGAGATTGTGGCTGTGTATTATCAGTAAATTAAATCATTAAAATCAGTTGTATGAATGGATGAGATAAGGATGACTTACTGCTGCACACTGGAGGGCTTTGACTCATCAAAACAACCTTTTAAGTTGGTGAGGAGCCAGGTTTGTTACAGTCCCGTTTTCCAACCACGGTGTCTGTAGTAAGCAGATCTCAGAAGCCTGGTAAAAGCACCCGGCACTTTGGATACTTCAAAACAGAGGCAGCAGACTTAGAAGAGACATGTTTCTTGAAAGATGCTAGCAGAGATGAAGATTCTCTGTCTCATGGTAGGTTTAGAGCAATGAAGAAAACCAGCAATACTTTTGGTTTCCCGACACTACTGCTTTTAGTACCTCTAGAACTAGAAAAGAATGGGCTTAGTTACTTTTGAACTGCTATTCTTTCCCCGCAAAGAACCCTCAAAAATGGTGACCGTTCAGAGCACAGCCAAGCTGGTTCTTGGCAGAGGTTCAGTGTGGCTCTTATTACTGAAGGGAATGTGGTCATGTTGCTAAGATAGTGGCCTGGGAGTCAGGCCACTGTTCTTGGCTACCCCACCACCCCACCATGTAACCTTGGAAAGTCACGTCTTCCCTCCGCGGCTCCATGTTCCTTGCCATCCTTCGCCTCTTGGCTATTTAGGCTGCCAGCTTTATGGTCCAAGGTCTGTCTCTTGCTATTCTAGCTATCACCATAATTATGAGAATTTGATATACACTGCTTTCCAGCACCCCTTCCCACAGAGCTTTGTTAGAGCAACTCTGTCTTCATGAGCAGCAGGGCAGAGGTGGGAGTTCAGCCATTTTCCCTGTGGAGGTTTCTCACCCCCATCTTGCTGTATCCCTGTACTCGCACCACACCCAGGGACATCACCATCATCATCATCATCATCTTTGTCTCCTTTCTCATTCCCACCCAAGAATCCTTGAAATCATTTGCATTTAATGTGTTCATATGATTTTCTTCTCATTCACGTGTGCCCAGTTGGGACATCACACCAGCTTCTGCAATCCCTTCCTGAGACATACATGTGCTGTAAGCAACAGCCTACCCCCATCATCCACCAGAGCCACTCTGACATTGAGTCCCAAAGGGACTATGACCCAGAGAAACACTGTTTAGCAGGAACAGTCAATGCAAAGGTATACACTCGAAGCAGAAGAAACCCGAGGTTTGTATGCCAAGGTGCACCTCTACCCCGGCACACATTTGTCATGATTGCTTGAATTGACTGCATGAATTCTGTGATTCTGTGAACTCTGCTTGTGGAAGGCAAGGGTTTGTACCTGACCTTGGAGGGCTGCTGAGCTTGCTGGCAATCCCTTGGACCCTGCAACCTGACAAGCATGCAGGTTTTTGCAAGCAGTTCTGTACTGCACGCACTTACAGGGCCCTTTCTTGACTGAGCAATGTATCAAGAGAAAGTCTGGGCATGACATTAGTATCTCTTTTTACTGGAGATAAACCATTGCTGCACTAGAAGCAGGGCTTTTCACTGAATATCACTGAATATCACTGAAATTTTTGGAGTTGGAAGGGACCATAGAGATCATCTAGTCCAACTCCCCTGCCAATGCAGGACCACCCAGAGCATGTCAGAGCATGCCACTCAAGA